>CAMOHE010056436.1:0-35857 GCA_946598075.1 Artocarpus hirsutus | reverse complement strand
CCTAGAATAAACATAGGGTTTATTCATTAAGTTATATGGCAGTTCTTGAGAGACAAAATATATTGTAATACATGGAAGATAATACTCGACATTTAGAGGACCTATCGCCATGATTCATGTGTTTTGTTTCTTATTGTAGCAGTTGATGTAATGTATGGGCCAAGTGGGAGAATGTTATAATTCTAATTATGGCCTACGTGTTGTTTTTGTGAAACAAAAAAAAATCAACTGCAAATAACTGCTTTTGTAACCAACCGTGTGATGGTCACGGGTTGCTATTTAAGAAGCATTCAGGGTCCCTGAGCACACAATTTTACAGACTACACCATCAAAAGAAAATTGAGAGTGCTCAGAAAATTCGTCCAAAACAGAGAGAAATTTTCGGTCAGAAAACAGAGGAAGAAAAACAATGGCAGGAGGTAATATTCGATCCATTTTGCTTCCGCTTTTATGAGTTCAAATTGTTGTATGTATTGCAATTTGATTCTAACATAGTGAAGGGATGTAATCGTACATGGTGCAAAAGCACAGAGATGGAACAAGAATCGTTGGCGAGAAGAGAAGTAGGGACAATAATAGTCGAGACATTAGAGTTGTTTGGAAATGAAGTTATGGAGAAGAATGTCAGAAAAGAAGCAATGGTAGTGGCTAACTAGCTATTATTATTATTTTTCTATGATAGTCATTTGGGTTTTGCATCTTGGAGCGATAGACCTTTTGATACAAATTAAGAATTAAAGAAAAAAGAGATAAATGAAAGAGGAGCATACAAATATTTTACGTTGTTCGATATTGTGTCTACATTTACGAATTATAAAAACTAGATAAATCCCATTAATATAAGGAGTACTTTGAATTTACTTAAAATAAATACAAATTACATTCAAATAATTAAATAACACTACTACAGACTGGGCAATAAACTGTTATGGAAAACTTTCACAACGGTCAAAACCGTCATGGAAAACTTTCATCGTGGTATAAAATTAAGTTTTCATGATGGTTTTTTACCGTCATGGAACATCCAAATAGGCGCCAATTTTACCGTCATCTTCTTAAGCATAACTCCCTGCGTTTTTTTTCCCTTATTACGAAGGTTTTTAAAAAAAAATCGTTAAATGAAGGTCGTACAATCTCAAATTTCTAATAAAGTAAATTGCTCAATACCTTTATATTTTATGAAATCAAGAAATGTCTAGTAAATTTTGTAAGAATTTGGAACGTAAACAGAAATCAAAATAATGTGCATACAAACGGATTGCATCAAATAAACCATATGTAGAATTTGATCAAAAACTAACCTCCGACCATTAATGCAATTCTTTGGACTATGTGAACGGTTGTCTATGGTTACGGTTTGAGTCTTCTAACACTCAAACACTCTAACGATGGTGTATGAACTGAAAAGAGTGAGAGGTGATAGGGATCAAACTTGTTCAACACATGAACATGAAGGTTTTGCTATATTCAAAAATCCTTCCATCAAGGATCTTTATATAGCCTCCAGAAATCAGTTATCAGGAGAGGTTTTTTTTCGTTTAATGGGAAATGAATATGAGACCATTCATATAAAATCATTACAACAATTAATTTGTTTTCAACTTTGAAATCATTGAACCATAAATGGTTACACTCTCCCACTTGGTCTCCATATTTAACCTTATATCCATTAAACCCAAACTTTCAAGAAACAAATGCATGAATTATGGTGATAATTCCTGTAAATATGAGTGTTATCTTCCATGTATTACTATGTATTATTTCTCAAATTTTATTCCTTAGATGGTAACTTAACTTTATGAATAAACCCCAATGTTTACTCTCAGTCCTACCAAATGTTAATTTTCCTTTAATAATTTTATGCACAAATCAAATATAAGAAAACATCACAACTGAATAAAATTTCATTAAGATTGTAAATAATACGTAGAAACAAATTACATAATGGAACCAAGTCCCATCTAAACATTATGATCCTTAAATGACTTTGGTGGCATTCTTTTTGTCAAAGGATTCACTATCATCAATTTCAATCCTTATATGCTTAATGACCACTTTATTTTTCTTAATGTGTTCCCTTATGGCTAAGTACTTAATGTCGATGTGTTTACTTCGACTACCACTCTTATTATTCTTAGCCATAAAGACAGCAGCTGAATTGTCACAGTATAGTGTTAATGGCCTAGGTATAGAATCTACAACTCTAAGGCCTGACATGAAGGTCTTCAACCATACACCATATGAAGCAGCCTCAAAATATAAAATGAACTCTGCCTCTATAGTGGAGTTGGCAACTAATATTTGCTTTTCACTCCTTCTGGATACAACTCCTCCAACCAGCATAAAGACATAACCAAATATTGATTTCCTTGAATCAACATAGATAGCAAAGTCTAAATCAAAGCAGCTAATCATTTCTAGATTGTTAGTTCGTCTATACATAAGCATGTAATCTTTTGTACCTTGAAGGTACCTCATCACTTTCTTTGTAGGCCTCCAATGGTCAATGCCTGGATTACTATGATATCTTCCTAACATTCCTACAGCAAATGTAATGTCAGGTCTTACGTAGACCTGAGCATACATAAGGCTTACAATAGTGAAAGCATAAGGAATGTTTCTCATCCGATTTTTCTCTAAATCATTCATTAGGTATTCATTTAGACTAAACTTGTCACCCTTTACAATTGGAGTGATACTAGGTAAACAATCTTTCATACAAAATCTTTCTAAAATTTTATTGATATAAGTTTCCTATGATAGTCCCAGAATATACTGAGATCTATCTCTATAGATCTTAATATCAATAACGTAAGATGTCTCACCCATATCCTTCATGTCAAAATTCATAAAAGAAATTATTTCACCTCATATACTAGCCCTTTATTATTAGTAGCAAGGAGGATATCATCCACATATAAGACAAGACAATAGATTTTACTCCCACGGACCTTCTGGTATATACATTGATCCATGGTATTCTCTTCAAAACCAAATAAAGTGATAACATGGTGGAATTTTAAATAACATTGATGGGAGGCCTGCTTTAATCTATATATGGATTTCTTAAACTTGCAGACCAATTACTCACCATCACTAAAGGAGAATCCTTTAGGTTATTTCATGTTAAACTCTTCCTCTAAATCACCATTGAAGACCACTGTTTTCACATCTATTTGATGTAACTCAAAATCAAAGTAGGCAACTAATGCCATAATCAGATGAAGAGAGTCCTTTTTATATAGAAGAAAAAGTTTTCATGTAATTTGTTCCCTCTTTTTGAGTGAACCCTTTAGCAACGAGTCTTTTCTTATATCTTTCAATGTTGCCTAATGAGTCTTTCTTTGTCTTAAAGATTCATTTGCATCCAATGGCTTTTACACCATTAGGCAAGTTGACAAGATTCTAGACTCCATTAGATAGCATAGAATTCATCTCATCTTTCATGGCATCATACCATAAGTTAAATTCCTTAGAACTCATGGCTTGTAAAAATGTTTTGGGATCAGTTTTTGCTCCAATGTTGTAGTCAAACTCTTGTAGATACACAATATAATCATTAGGAATTCACTTTACTCTAGTAGATCTCCCTAATATTGGTTCAATATTATCCTGAGGAGCATGTTGTTTAATAGGTTTCTGTATCTATTGTTCATTTGGATCTACTACTTCTTGATCATCGATCTGTGGAACTTGAATAACTAGTTAATGTTCATTACGTATTTGAACTATAGGTGTGTTGTGTACAACAATCACTCTATCACATGATGTGGAAGGTTGGGCATCCGCATGACCTTTCTCAAGAACAGTGTTTTAGGAATGATCGCTCCTATTGATCAAGTCATTCTCAAGAAATTTTGCATTCTTTGTCTCCACAAACCTAATAGTATGTGATGGACAATAAAATCTATATCCCTTGGACCGTTCAGCATAACCAACAAAGTGTCCACTAGCTTCTTCTCTTATAGATTACAAATTCTCACTTCAAACGAACATCCCCAAATGTGTACATGTCACAAACTTAGTTTCCAACCTTTCCATAACTTGAATGGTGTCTTTGAGACAGCCTTGGTTAGAAATCAGTTTAATATATACATAGCCGTCTTGAGAGCCTCAATCCATAAGGACTTAGGAAGCTTAGAGCTACTAAGTATACTCTATACCATATCCAACAATGTTTGGTTTCTTCTTTACACCACACCATTCTGTTATGCAGAACCAACATACTGTATGGGTGACAATCCTATGTTTTTGAAGAAACTTAGCAAATGGACCAGACGCCTATCCATCTTTGGCATATCAACCATAATATTCACCACCTCTATTAGACATCAATATCGTTATTTACTTACCACATTGTTTCTCTACTTCTACCTTAAATATCTTAAAGGCATCTAAAGCTTCATTTTTGTTATTAAGTAAGTAGAGATACATATATCATGAGTACTGATCAATAAAAGTAATGAAATATTTTTGATCATACACATCCATGTCTAGACTACAAATATCCATATGTATAATCTCTAATATGTCTGAATTCCTCTTTGCACTTTTCTTTGACATATGAGTCTGTTTTCCCTTTATACAGTCCACACAAGTGTCAAAGTCAATAAAATTAAGAGTACAAAGTTTCCCATCATTTAATAATCTCTTTATTCTCTCAATAGAGATATGACCCAATCTACGATGCCATAACATAGAGGATTTTTCATTTATAACACATCTCTTAATGCCAGCATTATCATGAACATGCATAGAAGCATAAGAAGTTTTATTTTGTAAATTAATTTTGAAAAGACCATAAGACATTATACCATTTCCAATAAGTTCATATGTATAATATAAACTAAATACGGTGTTTGAAAAATTAAAGGAAAAACCCAATAATACAAGCCTTGAAAAGGAAATTAAATTCGTCGAAAAACTTGAAATATAAAATGTCTTTTCTAATTCTAAAACCAAACTATTGTTTAAAACTAATTTGCATGTTTTGACTACCTCCACATGGTAGTGTATCTCATTGCCTGAGTAGATGAACTACTCATTGTCCATTGGCTTCCTTAGGTTTTGCAACCCTTGCAATATTGTAGAACTGGAGTCAATCCACTATATATCATGGCCAATATCAACCATATTGAGAATTGAGTACTTTTCTTCTTAAGCCATATTTGATATTTAGGACAATCTTTCTTCACGTGCCCTTTCTTTTTACAAACGTAACACATGGATTCCTTCTTGATATCAGCTTGTGTAAACAATGTGCCTTTTTCTTTGTTCTTGGCTTGCCCCTTATTCTTTCCTTGAGTTGCCCGATGCACTCTCTCTCTTGCCTCCATAATAAGCCTTACTTCTTTCTAAACACACATGGTCATCAACTCGTTGATGGACCACTTATTCTTATGTGTGTTGTAGGATATTTTAAGAGGTCCATATTATTGTGGGAAAGTGTTCAAGGTGTAGTACACAAGGAAAGTCTTGAACATCTCAACCTCAAAAGTTTTTAGCTGAGCTGCTATATCCCTCATTTGTATGATATGCTCGTACACACCGCAAATTCCAATGAGCTTCATTGATGAAAATCTCATTATTAAGGTGTATGCCAAAGCTTTGTTTGATGAAGCAAATTGCTTATCAATTGTCTTTATCAAAGCCTGCATATTGTCATATTGCTCTAATGAACCACGAATACCAGTCAAGATTTAGTCTTCATAAATGTGACGTAGAGACGATTAAATCGCTCCCATTTTTCATATTTATCAATATCATCTAATAGGCTGGTTTCCATAATGGCAGGTGGTTCATCTTTACAGATAGCATAATCAATGTCCATCCAGCCTAAATAAAAGAGAATTCTCTCCTTCTACAGATCATAATTATCGCCCTTAAGTTCAGGAATATCGCATTTAAAATCAAAATAGTTCATAGTTTGTATTGCTGCATAATTAAACATACATGCTTGTGTTTCTAAATTGTAGCTATAATGTTATATGAAATGTTTTACCAATGTAGCTATAAAATATGTATCAAATGATATAAAAATTGCCTGTGGGCTACATTTTTTATTCAAATAGATTCATATGTCTTCATGACGACACTATCAAATTATGTTCCTTTATCTTAATTTTTGTGGGTAAATTAAAAAAAATAATTTAATACACCATCCTAACTAATCATATTAAATATAATAAAATTTCTATGGGATAAAATTTATCATACTATGTATGATTAATCACAATTTTATGTCTATTTACTATATGTGATTTGAACACTTAATGTATAATTTTGCATAATTAAAAATGTTGGTACTACTCTCTAATGATTCAAAGTTATATAAATCACTAGACATTATTTTATACATAAGACTATATATTGTTTTAATGCATATATCAATATGTTACTTTATAGATATATACAAAAATAATTATGCATAAAATTAATTATTTCTAAAATAAATCACCAAATTCTAACAATCCTTAATAAATTTGGTATTAAACATTATTTTATTTTAGAAATGTAAATCAAAAAAATAACTTTGTGCATTTCTACACTAATTTACCAAAACTTTTCAAACTTAATAATTTTGGTATTTTAATCACAAATATTATGTTAGAAATGCCAACATGTATTATTTATGCATTTTCAAAATGAATTACGAAAATTACAAAACTACATAAATTTTAGTAATTTGAATCACTAAACAAGCTTTTAGGAATGCTAAAATGATTTTGTTTGCAAGAACCAAATAAATTCTAGCACAAAAGTAATTTTTCAAAATTTTATCTAATCTAAAAGACAAAATTTTGAATTTTATAAAAATTCCAAAAATTCAATTTTGCAACATTCCAAAATAAATATGAAAAATTATATAAAAACAAATTTATGGATTTTTTATTTTTTTTTTATTTTAATTTTTTTAAAAAAATGTAAAAAAACACGCCAAAAATGACCTAACGTTTTTTAAAAAATGACTGCAGCTTCAATTAGAAAATGACTCGTCATTTTGTCCTTAGGCCTTGCTTTTCCAGCTTAAAACAACATGTAGCTTTTTTTGCCCTGAAGAAAAATGATAGGAAAACTAAAAACACATAATTGATGTCATTTGCTCCCTCTTGATGTCGTTTTTGTTATCTTCAACCTCCAACTGAGTCATTTTGACCCAGTTTTAACCTGGTTGCAAACCTGATTGAATCCTGACTTGTTTTCACTCATTTTAGCACTATTTTTTATGTTTCAAATTACAAAATTGATAGAAATTCAATTCTCTAATGATTTCTAACATTATTTTTCACAAATAATAAATGAAAAATAATTTCTGCATGTTTAAACCAACATTTGAAACTTTGTCCATAGAAACTCTATCCAAATAAAAACAAAACATTATGACAGAGATACAATATGGCTCTTGATACCAAATGTAAGAATTTTGAATGTAAACAAAAATCAAAATAATGCGCATACTAGCAGATTGCACAAAATAAACTATATGCAGAATTTGATTAGAAACTAATCTCCGGCCATTGATGCAATTCTTTGGATTGCATGAATAGTTTTTTGTGGTTGTGGTTTGAGTCTTCTAACACTCAAACACTCTAACGATGGTGTATGAATTGAAAAGAGTCAGAGGTAATAGGGACCAAACTTGTTCAACACATGAACGTGAAGGTTTTGATTTATTCAAAAATCCTCCCATCAAGGATCTTTATATAACCTCTAGAAATTAGTTTCCAAGAGAGGTTTTTTGTGATTTAATGTGAAATGAATATGAGACTATTCATGTAAAACCGCTATAATTGGTTTCAATTTTAAAACTATTGAAACGTAAACGGTTACAAATTCAACTTTATTAGAGGTATTTATATAAAATATTACCTTGCCAGACAATTGTAGCTCTAAAGTTGTGGTTAGCTTTGCAAGTCTTGAATTATTCCATAAACATCCGATTGCACGAATTTTGTTTTGGATGTTATGTTCAGGCGCATGTATATTCTTCACAAAAAGATGCAAATTTTTTGTCACCTTCTGGACTATCTAAATTGAAGATCGAATATTAGGTGGAAAGTATAATGTCCGTCGAATTAAGTGGAAGATTTTTATATCATTCAACAAGTATACATTCGCAACCGCGAGAGAGGGAGAGAGAGAAACAAATGTATATCCCCAGTTGTTGAGATATATAGGATTCTCTGGTGGCTTGTACAGCCCAAAAGATGGTAGTGAGTGATCACATTCACGTGGAAAGAAAATATAAATGAAAAACAGAGGGTAGCAGAAACGTATTGTCCTTAATTTGCTTTTACTTGGCAGAAGTTTTAATATTGTCCTGGTTTTGCTTTGTAAAATTTTTAATATTAATGATCGAAAAACTACTAGTGATGTACAAGTTGTTTGACATTTCAATTTGAATTGTTAGCTTCAACTAACAAACTGTAGCTCTTAGTAGCTATAAATAGGGATATATAGGTTGCTTAACATCTCGATTAGAATAATTTGTTCCAACCAACAAATAGTATAAAGCATTTATTAGTTACAGTAAAAAACAAAAAAATATTACAGTATAAAGCTCTCACATACTGCAGCTTTTGAACTAATATTTTTAGTTCCTCTCAAACACCCTAATAATCATTCTATCTCAAATTGTTATATTTTGATCCTATTACGTCGAACTTGTCATTTGGAACAAATTAACGAAAACTGCTAGTTGATCAATTCTCAAAAAATCTTAACGGTTGTATTAGCAATATATAGTATCATATTTTAACACATTTTCTTCCCGTGTGTTCTAAACAAATGCAAAAGCCCAATCTGGTATTAAAGAAGATGATAAACCCATACGTGACCAAAATTTATAAAATTGCAAATGCGATGGTTAAATTCAAAACCTCCTACTCCGATAATATTTAGATTACTAAATTTTTCAAAATCTTAAGCTATTAAAAGATATTAGGTTCGATTCATATGTAATTTTTATTTCTTACATAATGGCACATGTAACTATATGTATCCATATACATTTGCCTTTTGCTATCGAGGACCTTAAGCCTTTGTTTTGCTTCGTAATTGTATTCAAGAGACCAATTTTCTTGACTCGGGCAGTGTGAACAATATCTTATTTTCTGATTTGATTGTTCGAAAATCAACCAACTTGCATAATAGAGTGACTACAATGCTTCGAATAATTCAAGTGCAGACGAGGCATGCTCTTATTTTCGAATTGATTAAACTGGTGGTGTGGCTAATTATGATTCATCGGGTTTAACTGGAGGTGGTGTGATCTTCAGAACTTCTAGAGGAACTTTTACAAAGGATGCTATGCTAAACCTTTTAGAATTTTCTATCTTTTGACAAGATCAAAAACCAAAGTATACAATCTGAATGAGCCTATTTTTGAAAAGCAATATGAGTGGTAGTGTGGCATGGCTCTTATTTTAATTTTTTTCAAAATGTTTTTATTTATTTTTTAATAGTTAATGCTAAATAATACTTAATTGTTCATTGTTAAAGGTATTCTTAACTTTTTCAATAATTTGACTAGTCATTTTTTTTTTACTATTTTAAAAAACTAAGGGGAAACTTTTGTGATTAGTTAAAACGTGAGTATATTTGCGGTATTTTAGTAAACGGATAAAAAACCTTTAGGATTTTCTAAAAAAAATAATAATCCATTTAGTCAAAGTGGCATTCAAAAAAAAAAAAAGGAAAGAAAAAGAATCCGCCATGGAGCCTGTATCTCGCTAAAATTTACATTCTCAAACACATGGTGACATACGTGCCAGCCAAACAAAGATAACAATAGAAGGCCAATGCTAGAATAATGTAGTTGCTAAAAAAAATCATGTGATTGAAATTCGCAAATGTATGGCAATTTTCACATGCCTATTTCTTAGCGAAAAGGTCATATAAATTAATTGTCTAAATGTTAGATTTTATTGTCCGGGTATACCATATAAACAAAATAATGTGGTACACTCAATTTATGAACATGGTATTTGAAAAGTGTATTAAAACTGAGAATTAGAACTGAAAAAACTATAGCATATGGAAGCTTTACACTGCTCAAAATGAAATTGATAAATTAAAACTGAGTTTGTCAAATAATTCCTCAAGGAGAAAGAACTTGCTTATTATAACTGTTGTTTGAAATAGTACACACCACGTGCATCAAGTAGTTTCAAGCAAAGCGCTTGCCTATTAAGGAAACAAGGACTTCGATGTCAATCTTTTATTATGAACCAATTTGAGAATCAACCATAACATAAATAAAAGTACATAGTCGATCATTCAAGTACTGCTGATGATGATTTCAAAACATGAAATCCAAACACTTGACAAAGTTCAATTTATACGTGCATGCTTAGTGATCAGTAGTGAAAAACAGTCACGTTCCACTTGAGAACGGCGTTCAAGGTTTGAATTTCGACGGAACTAGTACTCAAGAGGCCAAAGCCCTGGGCCATCAGGAATTTTCCAGTCCCAGACACCACTGACAACTCCCGGATCTTGTAGTTAACAAAATCATCAGATCCTTGTATCTCGAGGGTGCTTCCGTTGAATTCCCGGATAGTGAAAACAAACGACATCAGCAAATATGCATCCTTGTTGTCCACCGCTGTGTTGGCATATATGCCACGGGCCCTACCGACCTGCGGCGAGTTCCACTCAGGGGACTCCGTCAGCTTGTCATCGATCGCAACCACGTTTCCAAACTTTAAGATGTCTAAGGGCTGGTTGGCGGGTCCGGCTATGTTGACCACCGTGATGTTGCGGCCAGAGAGATAGTCGTGCATGTAGAACACCAAGTTGGTCTCTTTGAGTCTTGGGGATTTGTATTTGGAGGTTGCTTCTGATGAGGGTGTGGCTATGGCTAGAAGGAAGAGTATTGCCACTAACAACAGATCAGTGGCTATTTTGGTTGGTACAATTTGCGCCATTTGGGGTTTTTAATCAACTCAGGCTGAAACAAGGTTAGGATATTGCAGCCATGTGATCGTGAGTAGTACTATTGCAATGGGATCCGTATTTATACATAGACCTCGACGTGAATCAAGGAGGACATAAAAAATTGTTAAAATATGGCAAGTTATATTGATGGTCATCAATGTTAATTTAATTTTATTTTTAGAAGTGGCAATCTATGAAGGGTTTTTGTCACATTTTTTTCTTAAATCTTTGGCTTTTTTACAGTGGGGTCCTTAAACATTTTTCTTTATAACAATTAAGTCTTTAAACTTAGCTGTTTGACAATTTATAAATTCCTAATCATAAACGTTTGTCAAAATTAAGATGGAAACAGATAACGTGGGATACACATGACCCATTAAAAGAAAGAGGCAGAATTCTAAGCACTACAATGATTAAAATATATATATAGAGACTAACAAATTGTTAAAAAAAAAATAATGATATTGTTTTTTGTGTTTTTCTTTTTTAGGCCTAAAATTGAATAATTTGACACTTAGGTACATATATAGGTGTTCTAAATAAGTCAATGTGTCTCACGTGTTCGTTTTCCGCGTTCATTTTGAAGAAAGTTTGTGGTTATGACTTAATTATCATACTTTATTATGTTTAGACTTAATTGCTACCAAAAAACAATATATGAACCACATTGCAAAAATACTGACAGTTAAGAAATGTGCCAAAAACTTATTATAGATTAAAAGGTAAATAGCAATTACAGAGGTAAGCAAGAAATTTACTCTTGCAATATATGTGAGGTAGTAGATATTTTAAAAAAGCCTGCAAATTTGTAATCAGCTTTTCCCTCCTTTTTTTCTGGCTAAAAAGCGTGAGATCACTAATTGCTGTGGAGAAAGTAAATGACTTTTCTGCAACGATAAACAAAACAAACGAACAGAAAAGAACAAATACTAGTCATCAGGGAGATGGAGCTACGCACTTTACTCTTGTAATGCCACGGGAAACAAGTAGACAGGCCACGTGCTTGCAAATGCTATTAAGGATGAAAGAAACAAATAAGATATTTAAAAGAGTAGTTTAAACCATTAGTTTGCATTTAAAAACTATAGCATATAAGAGCTTTATATTGTAGCTTTATAGTGTAACATATTAGAGCTTTACACTGTTTACAATTCAAACCAATAATTTGAACTACTCTTCCAAACAGCCTAAAAATTAAAAAAAAAAAAAAGGATAAAGATCACAAAGATTTAAAATGATACAGTATTGTGCCTACATCTACGTAATTAAAAGAAAAAAAAAAGAGACGAACCAGTTGTTTTCCAAAAAAAAAAAAAGAAATAAATAAATGAACAAGTTTTACAAATTAGAATAACAAAATTAGGTAAGTTACACAATATTATCAAATGTCCTATAATCATTTCTTCTATATAATCAAAACTGCCAACTAAAGTTAACTAATTAAAATATTTACTATTCCTAACTATATAGAGATTCCAATCAATAACTATAAATGAATAAAACCAACATGGATGAGCCTAAAGATTCATGACTTCTTTTTTTTTTCTTTTTTAATTTTCTAAGAAAATATAGACGAAGAAAGATTCTTGTGTAAAAACGACAATTGTCAAGGAAGCAACGGTACATAGATAAAATCGTCAATGGCGCAGGGACGCGCAGAAGGAACAAGAATCATTGAGCGAAGAGAGGTGTAGGGAAAACAATTGTGAGAAACATTACATTCTTGTTTGAGCAATAAAGCTATAGAAAACTAGATAATGGAAATGAAGGAATGGTGGTAGTTTAAATGGGATGCGTTTCGAGAGTTGAAATATCGATAAAAACATAATCAAACCTTAAACGGGATACGTTTTGAGAGTACTAGTTACTCCATACATCTGTCATCCTAACATTAAGAAATATAAATCTAAAGGTTTTAACAATAGTATGCCACTAAAACACAAACACGCATCGCTTGATTTTTTTTAATTTTTTTTCAAATATAAAGAAACTAATAACACAGTAAAGAAAGACAGAGAGAAAAAACGACATCCCCTGGAGAAGAGTGGTTATTAAGACTAGAAAGAAAGTGAACATGTTGTGAGTAACACCGAGAGATTACAAGTGAAGACTCAAATCCAATGGTCTCTTCCTGTTGCCTTTGTCCTAGTCTAACCTTGAAGTTATAGTATCAGACTTAAGGCAAACAATCTGCATCTTGTCCAGCAATTCCTCGATGGTTGAAGTGGTGACAAAGATCTGCCTTCTAACTTGCACAACGAAGTTCTCGTCCATAGCATCATCTAAAAGCTCTAGCAAACCATCATAATAACCATTAACATTTAAAAGCGCTAGTGGTTTTAAATGAAGACTCAAATAGTTTCCACTAGCAACTACAAACATTTCCTCAAGGTTGCTTATACCATTAGGGAGAGCTATGAAATCATCGGCTATGGTTATTATGGCTTATGTACGCTCATAAATGCATGTTACTCGTTTTTCTTCATCTATGGTCTCACCACAAAAATTCCTCTTAGCTAGAACATTAGGCATAATAATCCCTAGGACGTGCACCACTAGATTGAGCTACTATGGCAATCCTCCCCATCAAACCTAAGCTACCCCTTCCATACACTAGGTTAATCTTCCTGCATGCTAACAATTCTCCTAAGTTTTCTGCGGTCGTTAAGAAAATTTTATCTTAACCAAATTAAATGAGAAAATAACCATAAGCATTAATTTTAGTGAAACATAAACAATCTCAATTGAAACTTGAAAAATAATTCATACAAACAACTACATAATCATGTCTAAGGCTTTGAAATTACTTTTAATCAAAAATAAATTTAGCTAGACATAATTGAAAATAATAAGAAAAACATAAAAATTAACAACATTTGTAGTTCAAAAGATTGGTGGAATTTAAAAAAATGGTGATGAACTCCAAGAATTTGTTGCAAAAACCTACTTGGATTCGTCATCATTCCTTTATTTCTCTTAATTTTTCTCTCAAAATTATGGGTGTTTATTGACTTTTTGAATGAAAAGAGATTGACAAATTGATGATTTGAACTGGAGAACTATTGCCTTTTTATAGGTGAACTTATATGATTCCTTTTAAAATTTGATAGATAAAACCTAACGGAAGCACCGCAATTTTGAAGGAGCAGTTGAAATCATGTAGTCGCATTTCGAACAATTGCTAGAGTAGGTGAATGATCTAGCTCACTCATCAAAAATTGAAGCAAATGATTTAGTTTCTAATTATTTTCTCTTTCTTTTCTATCCTCGGCTAGCCACTACTTCAAGAAACATTTGTAACTTTGAATTGAATCAAAACAAAAGTTTTGATTCCCCTCTTTTTCTTTTTTCTTTCTTTCTTTCTTTCCCTCCATTGGCTTGAGAATGTACTTGTTTGCATTTAAAAATATATTTTTTCTCTTCTTTTTTCCTTTGCTGGTTCCAATAGGTGGGAACGTGGGTTTTAATTTATCATCAAGTGCTTTGTGGCTCACAGGAGGGTAAAAATGGCACGATCTAAGCCGTGAATCAAGAAATTTGACTGGTGAGATGTGCAACACTTGTGGTGGGCAAGCTGCATGAATTTCCACCGTTGATTTGCTCTTCGATCAGCACAGCAGATGCAAGCATTCACGGGTGCATGTGGGCATTATGCATTGAATCGAATGCACCTAGGGCCGGCAATTTGAGTCACGACACGACACAAACTCGACATGAAAAATGCAAATTAGGGTTGAGAAAATAGGCCTCGGGTTGGAATTACGTCGAACCCATCTGACCTGCACAAAAATCGAGTTCGGTTCGGGTCGACCCAAATCAACATGAAATCAACCCGAAATAATCCGCCAAAAATGTGTTGAAATCATGTTTATCCAAAAATTGACCTGAAAGTTGTTAATCAACCAGTGTAACCTAAATTAAACTTGTGTGACCTTAATGCAACCCATATAACCTAAAATTAATTTTAATGTGTCAAATTAGTCTAACATTTGTTGTATGTCCAACTTGACATGATTCTAATTTCTAACATATTTGTTTTTGTTAAACTTATACAAAGTTTTGTTAACTTTTTTGATGGTTTTGTTTTGTTGGGTTATTGTTTATTTTGTAAGCTTATTGTTGGGTCTATCGTATTGCGGGTCATCAGGTTTAACGGGTCTGTCGTGTCAACACAAACATGCACAAAATAGCATATTGACAGGTTGTATGGGTTGGATCGGGTCAACTTGTCTACACGTTAATTCGTGTCCTGGTTGGGCTTTTTTTGACCCATCGGGTCATAGGTCGGGTTCGAGTTGGCGTGTTGGCTGTTTAAATAAGGGCTCAACCCGACCCAAACCCGACCTGTGGACCCGAATTGTCAGCCTTAAATGCACTCCTTCCACATGGCAGGGCCCACTACTGTTGTGGCTTGGCTCCAGTTCCAAGCACAAGAAGCCTATTGATGGCTTAGCTCTGGCTGCAAGTACACGGGGGCCTGTTGGCAACTCGGCTCTATTCTTTTGCACTCAAAAGCTGCTACTCACATCTTTTAGAAATTAATTCTTTGTTCCTAATTGTTCTTTTCCTTTTATTTCTTCTTCCGTTTTCGCCCCAAAGCTGTCTTTCCTTGAAAATAAACCCAAAGAAAATAATTATTTTTCAGAACAAAAATTACTAAAAATAAGTAAATATTATTGAACCCGTATTTAACACAAAACTAATAAAAAGATAAAATATAAAATAAAGATCAAAATCAAAATTGAAATAAAACTTAATTAAACTTATGATTTTAAAATATATTTTACAAGAATAAAATAATTACTACTTAAAAAACATTTTTAAAAATTACTAAAAATATATTAAATAATAAAAGCATCAAATTAAACTTATTTTACAGAAATCTCACTAAAATGCTAGAAACACACAAAAATGCTTACTTAGATATTTTAATAATGAATAAAATAATCAAATTATTTCAAACTCATGCACACATACATTTTTACATTTTATCAAATCAACAAAGGGGTTTAGATCTAACCTCTACATCACTTTTGTAAAGCCCAATTTTTTCATTCCGGATGACGATGACGATATATTTAAGTGGCCTCATATGATAGTATACTACTACCTCTCTATAATCAATAACAATTAGGAAGCTTTTGTTAAGTATCGACGTTCCGCTGACTTCCCACTTCTATCGGTAAATGCAAGAACAATAAGAGAACAAATTGAATGTGGCTTTATGGTTGGCCGAGATTGATATCGAGTGCTTTTTGAATTATTATTATATTATTATCTTATTCATATTATATATATCAATGATTATATCATTAATATGTTACTAATATAGCAAAATACGATAAGCTGAGACAGGTGTGCTACCATCATATAAGGAGTTGTGGGTAAAATCACGTCAAGGTCTAGGTGGACAATTTAAAAATTCAAAATGTATAGAATTTGAGAACTTGATTGTAAGTTTATTGAGCTTAAATTCTTAATTTGTAATTTTACAACTTTTGAAACATATTAAGAACAACTTGGCTTGTTATTGTTTTATAAGATGAGTACACGAAGCAACAAACTCAAAGGACCTTTAAGTATGTCAGTAATAATGACATACTAACAAGGGCACTAGGAAGACCAGAACATTCAGGATGTATTCGCAGTCAATCTAAACATGTCTAGTAGTCTCAATACTTTGATCCCCTACCAAGTTCAAAATTTGATTACCAAATGTCAAAGATGCAACGTGAAATTGTAGAATTATAGGGTCTTGTGGCTATTTTTTTTTTTCCAAGGAGGTATCAAACCGACAGATGAGACCATTTCATAATACAATAGCTTCAAGGCCAGCTGCAATCCTCCTAACAAAGAAGCAGAAGCACCATTATCACGCCATCATCAAAAGCGTGAGCAACATCAAGAATACAGACTCTTTATTGATGATATAATTTATAATGGGTGTATGCTTGTTGAACTTAGAAAGGTGTGAATGGAGAGTCTTCCAACTAATACAGTCCATGGAAGATCTCAGGGGATAAAAACATGCATGTTAACATCATTAGCCCCAGAGTCAAAATGATTGAATTATTTGTTTTGACAATTGAAGTAACAAATATGGGTGAAGCCATTAAAAGCTTTGTTGCATGGCCAAAAAGGTTAATTGCAGTTGTTGTAATGATGAAGACGAGTTAAGCGTCTAGCCACATTCCTTAAGATGTTGAGGGGAAGAAATGCATTAAAAAAGCAAGAGAGTCATAACTTGAGGTAAAACAACATCGCTTTGTTAGCAAATAACCCGTTACGAATGAGCCCTTGCCTTTATGTAACTTCTCTTTAGTTTCTCTAGAATTTATGCAGTTGGCTTTATACACATATGCTTTCATGTGAGATGGGTAATAGTTCAGTGCCTGATATTGGGAAGAATCACTAGCAATGAAATGCTTGTTTATGTGAAGTACGAAGATATGTGCTACTTCATCACCTTTGATAAAATTAGAGTGAACTGTATAATGGTGTACCTTAGGTAATAGCTCTATCTTTAATTTATACTTTTTTGAATCTAAGTAGAGTTATAAGGTACGTTCAAATAAGTTAGTGCATTATTTTAATTGTAATTTTTAGGCCAAATATTGTAAACATCAAGACGAGGCTCACAATTACGATTTCATATCACCAGCCCTTGTCTCAAGTGTTGTAAGATATCCATATAGTGATATTAGAGAGCACACCATGTCACTCCTCAACCTCTTTGCTTAAGCATCGAAAGAGAAATTATTCTTTGTGCCATACAATGTTTTAGAACATTGGATGTTGGCACTTGTTTCACCATAGGAAAACCAAATATTTTGGTTTGTTCCCCTCGGACACCAACTACGTGATGATTTCGTATCACTTACAAGATTGTAAGTATCACTTTTTCTTATAAAATTAACTATGTTAAGTTTTACATAATTGTGTTTATTAATTCATTTTAATCATGACACATTGTTAGGGCACTTAAAGATTGGAAACTTCAAGTGGGAAACGGTGTAACAACATGGGTGAACAGAATGCTATATTCCCACCGTAAGTGTCCTAGACAAGAAGGAAACGTAGAATGCGGTTTTTTTTTATTCTACGTTATATGTGGGACATAATTAATTATGGTATACAAGGGCTATCAAAAAAAGAATTTTATAGACATAAGGATTTATATGATGTTAGAATTGAGTGCATATAATTTGTAAGTATGTGTCTTACATATAGCTAGAGAAAATAAAAGATTATGTAAAATGGTTCAATGTAAATGATTGTGTAAATATTTTGTATTTCAATATACATATCTTATTTTGCAATGGGGGCCTTATAGTAATAGATAATATACGAGACTGACCATCCCATGAAAAACTAGAAATTCAAGATTTTTTGTCAACTGCCAATTTTCCACGATGGTTTCTATGTAAAATTGTCGTGGAAATACAACCTTACATAATGGTTTCTTTGAAAAACCATCTTGTAAGGCCTAAGAAAACCAATTTTTTATGATAGTTTTTTTAAAAAAAACCATCATGTAACGATTACCGTAACTAACCTCGATTGGTGCCTAAAGAGGCCTTCCATGATGGTAAAAAACCTTTGTAAAAAGTTAAGATGACATCACGATGGATGATTTCACGAGGTCTCAAAACATCGTAGAAGGCCAAGTTCATAGTAGTGATCCATTTAGGCGTTGCCTGTTGGAGACATAGAGCATTAATACTATACTAAGAATCAAAGAAAATATAAATTGAAAGACACAGAATACAAATAGTTAAGTTCTTACAACGTTGTGACTAATCCGCAAAACTATATAAAAAGAGATAAATCCCATTTCGAAGGAGTACTATGATTGTACTGTATATAAATACAAATTACATTAATCATAAAATTGGATAAGTTAATTATTCAATATTATTAAATTAAATCAAAAGTTTGTTAACAAAGTTAAGACTAATAAAGGTATGTATAAGCTATTAACTTGCTTAGTCAATTTTGGCCACTCAAGGCTTGGATTATTCCATAAACATCGAATTGCATGAATATTTGGAAGTTATGTTCGGGCGCATATTCGTTCATTTACAAAAGGATTCAAGTTTCTCGTCACCTTCTGGGCTTTTAAATAGAAGATCGAATATTAGGTGAAAAATATTGTCCGCCGGAGTAAGTTGAATATTTTTTATGTCATTTAACAAATATACATTCTCATTATTAGATCACTGGAGAGAGAGAGTTATCTCAACACTGAAAATTACCGTGCGACACTGATTAAATACTAACTAGCTAGAAAATTAACAACCTGTGACCTTGCACTACATAATGCTAATTGGTATTATATATGTTTTATATTGTATGTTATTTTAGTGAATGAAAAATAACTATATCCTTTCAAATGTTACAAATATAAATTTTTTAACAATATTACTATCGAAAGGGACTTTTTGAGAAAAAATAAAGAAAAAGATAATATTTGTTTTTACCATTAGAAAATTTATAGTTTGTTTTCAAACAAAGAAAGGTAAACATGTCATTTCTAGCTGCACAAATAGCTAAAAATGTTGTTTGATAGATGTAGGGGCAATTTTAACATTTTGAAATAAAGTTAACAGTCAACTCATGGCCAACTAATAGAGGTAATGTTTCTGTAATTTTTGAAAAGTCAAAGGGTGTTAGTATAATTAGTTTTGGTGTGAACACGTTAACTTGATAAAACATAAAGGGTGTCAATGTAATTCATCCTTTACAATATTTAAAGTTTTACAACAAGCACTAACACTCATCAACCCAAAAAAAAAACAAAAAAACAAAAATGTACATTCCCAGTTGTAGAGATGCGCGCATGGGATTCTATGATTTCTCCGTCAAAAAGATAGTGAGTGGGTGATCACATTATTGTATTTGTAGTTTGCATCAATATAGAACGCACAGTTAAAAAAAAATAAACTTAGTGTACGAAATTAACATAGTAATATATCAAATATAGATATATGGAGGACAAATAACTTGCTTATTATAACCGCTAAAAAAGCACACAACATGCGTCAATTACTTTTCTAGAAATGAACTTGCTTATTAAGGAAACAATAAGGACATAGATTTCAACATTTATTATGAACGAATTTGGCAAAAATTATAACAAATTAAATTTGCAAGTTCAAAAGGACCAGCAAATATATGATACATAGCTGATCATTCAGCCGATAATCATTTTATTTTAAATCATACAGTATTCAAATCATGAAACCAAATTCTCTTTAAAAAGTCCAAATACATACATGTTTAACTCACAACATCATCATCAGCTAGCGAAATGGGTAATGATTGGTCATCTTGCATGCATGCATAATTAATAGTGGAGAACAGTAACGTTGCACCTAAGGACAGCTTTTTTCTTTTTTCTTTTTTTGGGGGGTTGCCAAAGAACATGTGATCATCACTAACTTGCTTGTTAGAGTACAGAAATGGACTACAATTGTAATGCCACAGGAAAGTAAACTGGATCCACGTGTGCTTGAATTAAAGTGAAAATTTTATTTAGTGTGGTTTAAATTGCAATTCAAACTTGCATTTGTATGTCTAGTTAAAGCATAAATATAAAAAATAAAAATCAAATTTGTTTTTGAATTGGTGTAGAGGGCAGAGAGAATAAGCAGTTTTTAGTGTCTAAAAATGGTTTGAAAAGTTTAAATAAAAGAAAGAGGCTAAACTTTAAATTGGACAGGAAATTAAATCAGGACTATTGCTTACTAAACATGGATTTAAACTTAAATAATTCCGACTAAAAAATTCGGTCCGAATTACTGAACCAAACAGGGGTGTTGGCTTTGGATCCCTTCATTTGAGTATTTGGATATCATGTACAGCCGTACAAGCGTATTTTCTTTACATTAGGTGCAAGTAATTTGTCGTCACCTTCTGGACTATTCAATTCGAGATCGAACATTAGGTTAAAAGTATGATTTCCTTCGAATTTTGGTAATAGAATGGAAGGTCTCTACTCATTCAACATAATATATATATATATATATATATGTATATATATATATATATATACACACACACACACCATTGGGGCTAGCCTAGTGGTTGAACAAGGTTAGACCTCCTAGGGTCAATCTTTGGGGGAATAATTTTGGGTTAATGGAGCACATGGCTGTATAAATACCCAAAAAAAATATAATATGTATGCTTATCAAATATATAAAAAGAGTGAATAATTAGTCAGGACAAAGTGTATGCTAACATTATCAAGAAAAATTAAATGTAAACATATAAAACTTAAAGATGGTGGAATATAATTTTAGAGGATCAAAATATAATATTGAAAGAAAAAAGTATAGGGGCACAACAGCTCACCCTCTTTTTGGATGTAACTCCACCCATAGAAGTTAGTCGCCTTCATCCCGAGCCTTTCTTTCCCAGCCAATACTCCTTGATTCGCAGAGCTCTCAATTGCAAAAGAAAGACAAAAAATAAACCTAATAGCCACACCATCCTCTCCCCCAAGCAGGAGGTACGACGATTAACTTTATGTCGGCGCTGGATTTTGGCTTCCGAAGGAGAAAGGGAGGGGGGGGGGGGGGTTGGGCAGCGCTACACAAAGAAATGGAAACCTAGCAGAAGAATTAGAGAGAGGGGGAGGAGATGGAGAAAAGGAAAGGAACCTGAAGGCTGCTAAATTTGATTTCCTTTTTTATTTTGATTTGTCTAGGTTTGTTTTTCTCTTTCTTATTATTAACTTTGAGATTATTTATTCCTCTCCAGATATATTAAGATTAAAAGACGATTTCAACGAGACATATTTGTAGTCATTTTTTATTGTGTGAGTTTCAGCTGTGTCCAGGACGTTCTTCCCATTGCAGGCTTAATTATTTTTTGATCTTGTGGATTACAATTCTTTTTTAACACTTTTATAATTTTCATTTTTAAAAAAATTGAGTGATGGGCTCAATGTAGGATATTTATGGTGCCAATCTAGTTGGTATGTAATTTCTTTACCTTGATGGAAGTTAGTTGTTCATTCTTATCGGTTCATTAAAAAAAAACTAATAACAGAGTAATCATTCTCTAACAAATTAAGAAACAACAATTAATTAGAAACATGTTTTTCATGCGTTTAAATAACATTTCTCAATTTGGTATTTAGGAGAGAAATTAATAATGGTCGTGCGTTCATATTCTTTTTTTAAAATTAAAATATGAATTAAACTTTCTATTCAAATATTGAGAACTTTGGTTTAACCCGCAAAATAAAAGGTCTATTACTATGAATTTGTCTTTTCGAAGGACAAGTACTTACGAATGAATAAAAAAACAAAGGTTGTAGTGAGTTTCTTGTCAAGGCACGTAATCCGCATTGTACAGGACAAAGATTTGCTTATGTAATATATTATACTGTAATTTGAAAAACACGCCACATGGGTTTCTTTTGTATATATATGATCCCATTTAAAGAAGATATTTGACATGGTAATTAGAATTATTTTTATTGCAACATGTAAGAGCTCTATACTATAGTAGTTTTTTTTTTTTTTGTAACATGTAAGAGCTTTACTCTATTCATAATTGAGATAATTATCAGTTATTGTACTTTTGGTATGATATGTATGTCAGAAACAAAAATTTTAGCAAAGCCAGAACGTCCCAGATTTTTTGTCAAGACTGGGAAATTTAATAAAAAGAATGTCCCTGACTTTTAGAACTCATCGTGGTTTTGTTAATAGTTGCTTTACTTGGTATTCATTATGCCGTTGAAGTAACTTATTCTTGACACGTATCATTAATCCTCAAAGGAGAAAAAGATATACATGAGTTTCCTTGAATCCAAAATATGCATGCAAATGCTTAATTTTTAAACATAGTCCATTGCTAATATTATCACATCTAAACCTAGCTCGTGTGCTGGTACCAGTGTGATCAATAGTGGAAAACGGTAAGGTTCCACCTAAGGACGGCATTGACATTGGGGATGTCCAGGAACGCAGTTAGTGTAACGGCAAAACCACTGGCCATCCAAAACTTGCCTGTGCCGGACACCACGGAAACCTCGCCGTACTTGAAGAAAATCCTATCAGATCCTTGTATCTCAAGGGTGCTTCCATTGTATTCCTTGTGGTTGAAAACCAATGACAACAGGAGGTGGAAGTCGGCACTGGTCTCCACCGCCGAGATGGAATTGGTGTATATGCCGCCAGCCCTCCCAATTTGTGGCGAGTCCCAGTTGTAGGCCTCGGTCAACTTGAGGAGCTCAGCGGGCTTGTTGACTATGTAGGTGTCGGTGATATTGCTGCCCGTGGCAAAGTCATGCATGTAGAACACAATTTTGGTCTCTTTAAGCTTGTTGAAATTATATCTCTACTTATAATTGGTGGCTCCTAGTGTCGTTTTGGCTAAGGCTAGCACGCATGAGAATAATATTAAGAAGAGTATTGCTGCACTTTTGGCCATTTTTGCTAGCTACACAAGGAAATATTAATAATGGCTAGCCAGCTAGTGAGAGAATAAATCAACTTTCATGATGTATATTTAGTAAATGATGACTTGAGAACGCAAGCCTAATCTTCTTTTTACAATGCCGCATTGATTGGCATGAGGAAATTTATCAACCTAATTGCTGTTGTTGGAAAATGATCAACTTAATAATGCTCACAAATCACTTATGGTATTCACGGATCAATACAATAAAGATGAAAAAGGATCAAAATAAAAAGCAAACACACAAATTTACAGTAGTTCACTCTTTAATGAGTGTATTTCTCTGATCAAGAGTTCGTGTATAATATATTCAAATTTCCAAAAAAGTAAGGATGGAGTTTTTTTTTATGAAGGAAGAGAAGAGTTCCTTCTTCTTTTTTTGCCCCCTCTCCTCTTCACCGTATCTCCTTTTTATAAAATGTTACATTATTATTAAAAATATTAGAATTTTGCTAATGGGGCAAGAATATCCTCGCTCTATGCTAGCCTTTATGCGTAGTGTCTGTGCATGTGCAGAGAGTGTATCGAGTCTCGTGCTAGTGGTCTAATTTCAGATGCATTGTCTCGACTACTAGTCATGCCCATTCTTGTATGTTATTCTTGGAATGATGAGCTTAATAACAGACAGAGGATACGAAACTCGTTTAACCTCAACCTCATCCTAGAACGACAAGATTAATCGATTATCTCGACTTTTATTCTATGACATTAATGGGCCGAGCTAGGCTTTTCATTGATCCTGCCTTTAGGCCTTGAGCCGTGAAGGTCTCCTACAATACTAATTATCTCCAAGTTAAAGCTGCAACTGGAATTTTTTTTATTTCTTCTTGAGACCATGATATCCTCTCTGGGTGGTTCTCCTTCGCATGATCCTGCTCAATTATTCCCGATATGGATATACATAATGCACTGTTTTCCCACGTTATTTTTCATCATGATTGATCAGAATATGGTGGGCCTCCTAAATACCTTTTCAAGCCGTCCGAGTTTTGATTTCCGTGATCTTTAAAATAGTTGATTAAAGAGACCAATTTCTTGGACAAATCAATTAGCAAATATTTCACAGAGTATACAAACAAAAAAAATGATGGAAGCCGCTATGGAATGTCCTTGATGATTAATATGGGTTGTTGATATCGCGCACAAAATGCTCGATAATTACTGCATTCGCCAGGAAATGCACGCAGATATATTTTAAACTATACAATTACTGTACAAAAATGTGACAGTATATATCTATATTTCCTATTCTGAGTGTTAGATATAATTTTGCTTCAGGTCCCATTAATATGTTTGAAGTTAAAGGTAGAGAGAGATCCGAAGAGAAAAAGAAGGAAAATTCACGAAGGTTATGGTGAAACAAAACACCGATATGGAGAAAATAAATGAATAATAAAATGATTTTAAAATAGACACAGAAAAAAATACTAGAAATTTATAGTAGTTTGGTTATAAGTTTACGTCTGCTGTCATATAAAAGCAAGAAAATTTCTTAAATGTAAAAGAAGCATATTACAATGACACTATGTAAAAGAAGCTTATTACAATGGCTGGTCCTCCTTGGCATGATGCTGCTGCTTAATAATTCACTGACTTCCCACGTTGTTTTTTAATGGTGATCGATCAGAATATGGTCGGACACTTAAAACGCTACTCAAGGCGTCGAGTTTTGATTTCCGTGATCTTTAAAATAGTTAACTAAAGAGACCAATTTCTCGGACAAATCAACTAGCAAATACGCCAAAGAGTATCCAAACAAAAAATTGGTGGAAGCCATTATAATTAATATAGGTTGTTGATATCTCGCACAAAATGCTTGCTAATTACTGCATTAAAAATCCGCCTAGAAATGCACGCAAGTATATTTTCTATTGTACAATTAATAAACAAAAATTATAAGAGAAATTAAAATACATCTTTCATATCTTTTAAGATCATTCTACACAAAAAAATATAAAAAATACACATTTTTAAATGTATTTAGCTTTAAGGTGCAGCACGGCAGCACTCCAAATTGAGGCAGCGATGCTGAGAATATGTAAGGGCAATTCAGGACAATGTACCTAGTGCCTAGTCAGCAAAAGCACCACTTGAAATATAAATTTATTTTACTTATTTTTATTTTATTTCAATTTATTTTATCATATTTGGCTTTTTTTGAAAATTTAAGAGAAATGGTTAGTTTTTATTAAAACGTTATAAAAATGTTTGAGCAAAATAAAGTCTTAGTTAAAGAAGTTTAAGCTGAATTTTTTGATTAATTATGTTTAAATAAACCGTCATGTCACCACTCTAATTTGGGGACTTGATGTCAAGAGAGGCCTCCTTTTGGAGAAAGGCTTTAAATAATTAAACGGATTCAATAATGTGTAATGGAACTTGGATTTTGGTTTATCTCTTTATGGGTTCGAAACCAATAAACAACAAGTGGGTGTTTAAAAGAAAGTACAACAAGATGGATCTATACAAACTTTCAAGGCTAGATTGGTAGCTAAGGGCTTTAAACAAAAGCATGGTATAGACTATTCAATACATGCGCTCGGTAGCTAGATTGGCATCTTTTAAAGTGCTGCTTGCAATTCCTTCAAAATACACTTTGTATATGCCCTAAATGGATGTAAAGACAGGTTTTTTAAATAGTGATCTTGATGAGGAAATATATATAGAACAATATGAGGGGTTTGTATTGCTCTTGGAAATGAGAAAAACGTTTGCAAGTTAGTCAAGTGGCTTAAAGGATTAAAGCAAGCACCAAATCAAAAACATGAGAAATTTGATTTAGTTATTTTGTCTCATGGTCTTAATCATAATAAGGCGGATAAATGTATTCTAGACTTACAAATGATTTTCGTGTGATTTTATGTAAGAAATTTGTTACAATATGTTTAGATGATAATAATAAAAATTTATAATAAAAAATACAAATCATAATCAATTGTTTCATTAATAGGGAAAAAACAACCAAACATAATGTCTAAAAATATTAAACATGTAGATTTTTAAAAATAAAATACAATCTAATCCCCTAAATTTGCAGCATCATTGGCATTGTCATTGTTATCGTCAACATCATCTGGAGAACTCTGAGAACTTGTAGGTACATAAGGTTGAGGACAAGTTAGGGACGGCAATTGGACATTAGGGTGTAACTGGACTAGCAAATCCATCATCTTCTTCTAGTTCTCGTAAATTTGCAAGTTTTGCCCATACGATTGTCACAAATATTCTTCCATGTGTGGATCAAGATGCATCGAAGATGTTCTGTCTGATTGGGAGCTAGAGGATGAAGAAGCACCATAATAAATCTTCTTCGAGAGTTTAGGACCTATTCTAATCTTGTGTCCTCTATGTGCACCCAAAACCTACTCTAAAATTCCCTCCTCATTAACAACTTTTGAAGATGAATAGTTAATAGACTATGTCCTCTAGGTTGATCTCTTCCCTTCCATCTTATTTTACACAAATAAAAATAAAAACCATGTTACAAATACAACGATTAATTTGAACAAGAGAAGATAATATAAAAAAATAAAAATACTTACAAAAGTATACTCTGTTTGGGATTTAACCTAAGTGTCCCTATGACAATGCATATCGGCCTAGTTGTCTATGACAGATATCGGCTGCTGGGTCTGTTGGCTCCAAGGTTTCATTAAGTTAATTTAATTTGGTTTTGATGACAATAAAACAACTTTTTATTATATTTTTGCGAAATGGCTAATGAATTTTTTTGAGTATTACTAAGCTTAAAATTATAGCAGATTATATGGAGCAATTCAAATCTCAAGAATGATCAAGTATTGGAAGCAACGTAGATTATAAACAAGAAGAAGAAGAAGAATAACAAGACATTGAAGACTCAAGCTTATTAGTTTTATTTTTAAGTCTTCCATGTAAATGTGAAATGGTTTTTAGATAGTTTGAATTATGCAAGCTCAAATCACATACACACATGCTTCATAAAAATTCAAAAATTTGCATTAGTTTTAATTGTATAAACATTTTTAATCTAATTTTCAAAAAAGAAATAGTATTACTAATCGTTTGAAAAATGATTTTTTTTAAAGTGTTTAAATAGTAGTTTTAAACTTGAATTTAAGTTGCAATTACTTCACTCTTTCAATTTTTTACAAAAATTGTATTTTTGAGCAAGTTTTTGAAGTAGCCATATCCTTTATAGGCAGCCTTCCGGCTACTGTAGTAGAGAGCATATAGTTTTTTTTTGGCTCTCAAATGGTAAGTGCACCGGCCTACCAGTTGTGCTTTCTAGCCCGCCAGATACCCTATTTCAGTGATTTTTTTAATGCTTTTGATGGCCTATCGGTCAGGAAAGCTGGCCTGCCGGTTCTAAAGGGTTGTTATATTATTTTATCTTAGAGTTGTTAATTAATTCTAAAGAGAAATTTTATTTATTTTCTTTTTTTAGTTTCCCTTTTATGTGCAAATAATATAATTATATTTGTTAATTAATTTTTTAAAAAAATTATTTCTTCAATGATTTTTAAAGGGAATTTCACTTCTTTTCTTTTGTAAATGTTACATTACTTATGTAATTTTTTTCTCTATTTTTAATATTACTATTTTAATATTTTTATGATCAAATAATATCCATATTTTTTATTCTAAATCATATCAAATACTTTAATTAAGTAATTAATTAATTCTTAATTTTAATCTTCTTAAATCATATAACATATTCTAATAAATTAAATTATTTTTAAAGAATTAAATTATTTTTTAATAATTTAAAGATTATAAGAACTAACTTAATTTAAAATTTGATCAAATTATAAACAACTTATAAACTAACAAAAAACAACAACTAACTTATAAACAAAAACAATTTAATCAACTAGCAATATTACAATAATAAAAATTACAATTCTAATTAAAACTACGTTACAATTCTAACTAACTTATACAAATAATAAAAAATTCACTAAAATTACAATTTTACATTTTTACCATGACAGCAACAATCACAACAACATAAAAAAAAAATTCAATTCAATTATAACCATCACAACAACATCCAACTCAACATTTTTACCATCACAACAACAAAAAGCATAACCAATCCAATACCCAACAAAAACCATAAACCAATCCAAATACAACCACATTCTACATTACACAAATTTTTCAACATTTTTACAAACTTATCAAAATTTACACATAATCACGTAATCAAATAACTTAATTCAAACCAAATAAACATTTACATAACTATAATCCCTAAATAAAACCATTAAAAAAATTAAAAACTTACTCAATCTAAAACCTACTAAAACTGGGGTTGGAAAACTAGGAGTGGTAGCAATTGGCAACAAAGAATGGCAGTGGACGATAACGAACGGCGGTAGCAGAGGAAGTGGAGGAGGAAGCTTGGTGTTTGGGTTTTTTCCTGTTTGGGGGGAGTATTTTTTTAGAGTGCTTTAGAGATTTTGGAGTTTTAATGCCAAATAGAGGAGAAAGTGGAGGAGAAAGAAGATTTTGGGGTTTTTGGGATGGTTGTCTACTAGAAAGAAGGAGAGAAACAGAGAGAAGGGCAAAGGAAAATCAGGAAAAATGGGGAAGAAAGGTTTTGTGTTATGGTTCATACGCAGAGCTTTTGTCGTCGCAAATAATAGCCCAAAACGACAACATTTAACTTAAGTTAGAAAAAAAATTTAGAATTCAAGGAGGATGATTCTGGAACCACCTTTTGTGATGACTTTTTTTATTGTCGTGGCAAATAATTTTTAGAAACTGCCAAAATTTTCACCAAATGTTGAAAATTCAAAAAAATATTTACGACGACATGTAGTCGCAAATACTCATCATCATAAGTATCTCTGACTCTACAGAGCGAGCTGTACACTGCCAACATTTACGATGACGTGTCATTGCAAATATATATTCATTTGATGCAAAAACTACTCACGCTTATTTGTGACGAAATACTAATGGATATTCTCTAATACTTTTTGCGACTATTTGCACAACTTGTCATGGCTATTAGTTGTTATGACGACTTGTCGTTAATGTCATCGTTATTGTGTGTTGCGACGACATAATGTTGCAAAAAAAAACTATAGTATTAGAGACAACATATATCATTACTAATTATGTCGTCGCAAAAGGCCACGTTTCTAGTAGAGCATTGAATTCCCTAATGGTGAAAACCAACGACATCAGAAGGTGAAGTCGGAGCCTTCCACTGCCGAATTGGAGTAGAGGCCACGAGCCCTCCCAATTTGTGGGGTGTTCCAATTGTGGGCCTTGGTCAGCTTGTCGTCTACCACGAATTTGCTTCCGAACTTGAGGAGCTCAGAGGGCTTGTTGGGTGTCGGTGACATTGCTGCCAGTGGCATAATCGTGCAAGTAGAACACAATTTTGGTCTTCTTGAGCATGTTTTTATTACATTTGTACTTATAATTGGTTGCTCCAATTGAGGTTTTGGCTAAGGCAAGTACCCATGAGAATGCTATTAATAAAAGCGTTGCTGCACTTTGATCACTTGCTTTAATGTATATATATAGTAAGTAATGTCTGGAGTACATGAGCCTGATCGTCTAATTATAGTGCCACATTGAGCTTGAGGAAATTTATTATCAAACTTATTTGGGAATTTTAAAATAATTTCTTCACGAGACGCACATGGTGCCGCTGGCTCATCCTTTGGAATCGTCTGCTTAATTGTTCCCCATTCTTTTCCCAATTCGTCTCTGAACATGATCGATTATATATATATATATATATATATATATAGTGGTGTAGGTGAAAGTATTGTCACCTAAATTTTTGTGTACAAACCGACGAGTTTAAATTTCCATGATAAGCTTGATAATAAACTAGACCAAATTCCTTGACGATGAGTTAGCAAATATTCCAAGGAGCAAAAAAAAGAAAAAAGAAAAGCGTAAGTGGAAGCCATTATGGAAAGTTCTTAATAACATAGATACTGCGACAAAGCGCTTGCTTATGATATCTGCCATATGTGATTGAGTTGGCCATTACTTTTGTTTCTCAAATAAAGAACAAAGCAGCGATTACTAAATTTGCTGTTGGCTTAAAACTTAAAGATAACAGCTTTGACAATTCCTGTACAATGTGCTTTTGCTAGAGATTCAGCGATCGAGGTCTCATTCTCGCCAACCATCGAGGCAAATCCCACTGAGTGCTAATTTTGTTAAAGAAGCTGGTTTGTAAGTGAATTGTGGTACAAAAGTTCGGCATGAAGTGAGTTGCTTTTGCACATTTCTGCTACATTTTTTACGACCCTTTATACTTTCCTTAACAACTTCGTTGTGGACGTAAGCTCACCAAAGGTTGGCAACTCGTGGCTTGTCTTTTAAAGACCCCACAATCTAATATTCATCTGCCCTCAGTATCCAACTGTCATATGTTGGTTTGGTAGAGACTTTGCTTGTGTTTTTTAGTCAATTAGTAGAAGCAAGAAGTTGTGGTTTTTCACAACAGTTTCAAAAATTTTAAGTATAATTAAATTTATAATGTCTTATCAAAACTCTGGTAAAGTTTTAAAGTAAATTTAAAAAAAAAAAAAAGTTGAGAAGTTATATTTATAGCCTTCACTAAAAGCTTTTTTGAAAAATCGAAGCACTTTGGACAGATCATCAAAACACTTTTAGAAACACTTTTTAGAATAGCTTCAAAGAAACTCTCCTATATATATATATAAACACACACACACCCTACACACATAGAACTATACCAACTTTGAATTGACTCATTTCTAAATTGTATCAAAAAAAGTTTTCACCTTTTCGTTTTAAAAATTAAAAATAAAAAAAAAAATTCTGTTCAAATAAATGAAACCAAACGACCCAAAATTTGGGGATCTTTAGGATAGCCACTTTTGTAATCCTTACTACATATTTTTGCTAGAGATTCAAAGATCCTGGTCTCTTTCTCTCCTAGCATCAAGGCAAATCCCACTTATTTTGTTGAAGAAGTTGGCTTGTAAGTGAATTGTGGTACGAAAGTTAAGGCATGAAGTGAGTTGCGCTTAGACATTTCTGTTACGTTTTTACGACCCCCTTGTACTTTTCTCAACAACAACGATTTGGACGTAAGCTCACCAAAAGTTTGCAACTTATGGCTTGTCTTTAAAGACCCCACTAACTAATATACATCTGCTCTTTCGAATCCAACTGTCATATTCATTATTCCCTTCTTATATGTGAGTAACCATCACGTCAGTGTAAGTCCAATCTACACGCGTACAACTGTGCCCGCTTTGAAATTGACTCATTTCTCAGTTTTCTTTTTATTTGGTTTGCGGTTATTTACACAGTCTATTCGTGTGCTTGTTACTGTATCTCAAATTAACTTTTTAAACCTATCTTGTGAGGTTTTCTGTAATCTCGTTTTGACTGATGAGGATTTAGCTCCTCAAAATGGGGGAAGATAAGCGTTCAAACGTTGCCTATTGGGAATAAGGACGATTAACTTGCTATCGTTTGGAACGTGCATTATCAAATAGAACTCAAAATTGTACTCAATACTGCATAGTTTGACAACACGGTGGAGGAAATCTTGTTATAAAAATCACATCACTATGCCTTCCTCCTCTCTGATCAATATCCACATTTCAGATATCCTCGTACAACTAGTATAAGCAGAAAACTGATTTTACTAGGTAATTACTTCATTATATGCTCTTTTTGTTATCAGACTGCAACAGGCTTTGATCGATCGACTCTAGCTGGTTCCGAAGATTTTGATTTTCCGCCAGCAAGTGATCATATTCCAAAAGAAATCCTTCCGATTGCTTTTTCAGGGCTTCTGCTTTACCTTCTGCAGCCTCCGCCTCCTCTGTTTTCGTCTTACATTCAGATTCCAGCTTCTTGATCGTTGCCTTCAGTATAGCAATATCTTGCTCCAAGGCCTTAAGCTCTGGTGCATTGCCATTTTTTCCATCTTCGTGACCTTTGTTTTGTTTCTTTGCAGCTTCCATGGTCTTCCTGAGTAGCCGAAGTTCCCTTATGTAATGGTGTAATCTATCTATCATCAATGATAAGAACAGCAAAAATCCTGCACGTAATTGATTACATTATTTCAAATTGACGAATGGCTAATCCACAACACAAACATTGTACCAACTGAAAAATGTGAGCTAAAAGTAAAGTGAAAAGATGGCACTGTATAACTGCAGAATCTGGCATTGGTTGTTTGTTTAAGATTGACAGTATAGGACCTAAATGACTAATGAAACAACACGCTACATTCAGATAGTAACTTAAGATGGGCATAGCAGCATATGGACCTTCTGTTTAGACAAATTGATTAATATTTTAAAAGCAGTTTGTTCTTATATGAGAGGATGTGCAGAGCTCCACAATGTTGGTTTCTCCAAAGAATGTGCCTAGAAATGGTGTCAGATTGTCACAATAGCATTCTTGAGTATATGTGATGTGTGAAATGCCTCTTTTGTTGTTTCAAGTATCGCAAGGTGTCAAATGCGTACGTGCATTAAGTTTGTCAAAGCGTCTTATTTTTGTTAATAACTACATTTAGCAGCATAATGAATGTCAAGTAAGAACTAAGACTATTCTTAATCCCCTTGTATAAGAGCTTTCTGAATCACGTGATTGTAACAAAATGCAAGTTTTTGGTCTAGACTCTGAAAAAAAAAAAAAAAGAAAAAAAAAGAGTGATTCTAGCCAACCATCCCCAACTTAGTTGTCTTCGTCAATGCTAGGTAGCATCCGGATTGTTAATATGTTACGATGATAATAGGTCATACTGCAGAAAGCATAAAGCTCGAACATGACCTTAAGGCTACGTTTGGCAAGAGAGACAGAAAATAAGAAGGAAACAAAGGCAGATAATTTCGGTGGCGAAGATAGAGAGGAAAGAGAGGAACTTTCTCTTATTGTGTTTGGTATGACTTCCCTTCCAATCTCTCCATATTTGAAGAAAGTAAAATTAGAGTTTTTTTTTGTTAAGGATATGAAATGCATTCCCTCTTCTTTCCTCTCTTACAAAACAGAGATAGATCCACAATCCTTCCACTAATCTTCACCCCTCTTGCTCTTTCCACTTTTCACTCCTACCAAACAAGCTCTAAGTGTATAAAGCCACCAAAGAAAATTAAAGACTAAATAACTCATGTAGTAGAAACAGCAAAATAAATGTAGAGGGAGAGAAATTGAAGCATGAAAAAAAAAGAAAGGGACCAAATAATGCTGGCACCTTAACACTTGTTTTAATTTTAACTCAATTTAATTGTTCCAACACTTTTTCTCATATAAATGCTCCATTAATTTATGCAGCACTACTGGGCTGCATCACCCAAAATTAACCACCAAATATCTTAAAATTTCTGGATACAATAGCAGAGTAGCATAATTCTTCATTACGGGCAGCAATGGAAGCGGGACACCGACTATGACCTCTTAACATACACATTCAGAAAATGCACAATAAACACAAGTTTAAATCCTGTGAATTAGAAATAAAGCTAAAACATAATGTCAGACTTCGCCAAAAGGTAATTCCATAAATGTCCCAATAATGACGTTTTGATTTCAAAATTAACCAGCAATGAAATTGCAATTTCCCATTTTTGGCAAATGCCCAAAATTTTCAGTCACTTCGAAAAGAAAACTATACACATCTTAAGCTCATAGTTCACTTTCATTTTAGGATTTATAAAACGCATACCCAAAATCCTGCAAAACTTGAAAGTCCTTTTTTCCCTTTTACCACATAGAAATCTATAATCTTTCTGCAACTAAATTAGAAACAAAAAAAAAAAAAAAAAAAACCCCTCAAAAAACCAACCAGAGTAAATCACTTCAATGTATCACTGAAAATCCAAATCCAAAAACGATAAAAGCACCAAAATATATTCAATAACTCCAGTCTACAACGTACGAGATAAAGTAAGCACAAAGAAGAATTTACCCATGAGAGAAGCTTCGAGCATGTGCTTGGCCATGAGAACCTGGTCGGTGGGATTGATGCCGGCACCGGCCTCGATGACGTGGTTCTGGATGTTGACGAAACTGTAGACGCTGACGACGAGCAGAAGGAAAACCGTCATGGCGACGGTCTTCACCATGACCGGTCCCCTCCCTCGCTTGACCTTGTCCAACGCCATTAACACCAACTTCCTCAGAGGCGTCTTGAAGATTAGCGTCAGAATCACCGCCATCTCCGCCGCGATCACCATGTACAGAAGCTCTATCATTTTTCACCGTCTCCAATGAGGTAAAACCCCAGACCTAGAGAGAGAAGCGATCTGATTTGGGAATTGGGAATTGGGAATTTGGGAATTTGGGATTGTGAATTGGCCTAAGGCCTGAAAATGAAGCTGTGTGTGTGACAATGCTGCTACTGCCTTTGCTTTGTGCGTGCTTGGTCTGTTCGCTTTTATGGGTGAATCTGAACTCATCCCGTTCCATGGTGGTTTTCTGAGCCCGCCATTTGGAAAATACCACGTTGAAAAATCTTCTTTGTCCTTTTGTTACTCCTAGTTTTTTGAATCATAATCCTTTTGTATTATTTTGTCGGCTGTCTGTCTGATTAAATTTTTTTAGGTCCAATCCTAATTAAATTTAACATCTAAGTAAATTATTTAGTTATTTTTACGATGCTTAGAAAGTAAATTTGAGAAAACTAAAGATTATTGAGTTTAAATGATATTTTGAATAAATAATAAAGATGACTTTCAAAAAAACTTAAAAATAGGACAATAAATCTAAATTATGATATTTTAGAGTTTTTTCACTTACATTTTATCATCCTTTGATTATTAATTTTAGCATTTAGATCCTAAAACTTGACTTTTTTATAATTATTGTTCAATTATGACTGCAACAAAGATCAATTAATAAATGGCAATTGTTATTAGTGTTTTAAATAGCAAACTTAATTTGAAAAATGTGGTCTAAACCACTTTTTTAGCAACAATAAAAAAATCGATACAATATAAAACTCTCACATACTACAATAAAAACAGTTCTAACTAACCGTTTTAACCACCCTATCAAACGTCCTATAAATAGTTTTGGATTGATCTTGTCAATTAACAAAAAGTTAAGGTACAAAGTTATGGAGCATTCCAACTAAGAATTAACAGTTGTTATGCCTGAAATTCAAAACAGTTGTCTAATTAAAATTTCAAGTGTTAAAATTAAGAATTTAGAATCCTACTTTTTAATAGAAAAATTGGGATACATTCATGCAAATTATCCAATTTTTAAAACCTAATTCATTGGCGGGATAGTTTTCACATAGGCATAGTTTTTTGGTTTTTTTTTTTTTAACAAAAGAATAGTTTTTTTTTTCTTTTAAGGAAAATATAGGAAATCTCCTTGTCAAATAAATGTCTACTTGTAAATTGATGACATTCGTTATTGTTACTTCATTATGTGGGATTGTGATTTGTAATCCAAAGTAACATAATTTGGGAGTGACTCTACCGGGGACGCAAAA
>CAMOHE010056435.1:0-72288 GCA_946598075.1 Artocarpus hirsutus | reverse complement strand
TGATAGGCTAATAATTTTGTTTACGCTTGCGTTTAATGTGTCAGTCAGTAATAGTCCATCGGACGTTACAAGATCAATTATCACAAGGGTTTTGTTTAGTAACATCATAAGAACTTATTAGTTCCAACTGTTATGGTGTAAAGCTCCTACATATTATAGTGTAAAACAAAAATATGTTACAATTTAAAACTCTCACATACTACAAAGCTCTTACATGTTGTAAGATTTTGGTTTCGACTATATAGTTTCAACTACGTTCCCAAACATACTCGACATACATCAAATTGCCACAGGTTTGTTAGAAAAAGCATACTATGATACAAACACACACATGATCATTCTACAATGCAACCAGCAACAGTCTCCTCTAATAGTGCGTAGGGAGTTATTACAAGCATTGGTAACGAGTCAATGACGAGCCAATCACCAACGTTTTTTTTTTTTTTGGTTGAAGATACTAATCAACTTATTACAGCCAGCGACACTAGTTAGGAGCAGTGAACTGATAGGAGGCATAAGACAGGCTAGCGTCGGTCCAGCTATGGTGGATCAGCTTCGCCTTGGCTTTGTCGCCTGCCACGCCACGTGCCACATGCAGCGGGTAGAAATGCTCCGGCCAAGAGCGTGCCATTTTTGGGTTCGGTGCCTTCTCTAGGTAATTGTTCACATCTTCATATCTACAACATACCATCATTTAGCACTTGAAATATGTAACACTAGCTGGCAAAGTAGTTACTCAAGAGCTGAAGAAAAATTACATGAAATTGTTATTTCTTAGAACACTAAATACAAGCATAATTGCATGCCACATATTTCTAATTAATAAATAAGGCCAGGGATGAAAATGTCTACAATATTAACGATATTTCTGTGACACATTCATATTTTGAAGTTTCGATATGGATACTGAAAGAGGGAGGTTTTTTCTTTTGGGTTGTCCATAAAATATCTACAATATCTGTAATATCAATGAATATTTATAAAAATCTAAGATATTTTTGAAAATTTCTACAAAATGTCCAAAAGGACTGGGAAATTTTTTTTGTACATAAATCAATTTTGTAGGACTTTTTTCATTATTTTTCAATAAAATTTGACTAATATTTTGAACCTAAAAACAATAAAAAGGTATTTATTAAGACTTATTTAATTGTTGATTAATTTTTACTTTTAAAATGAATACTTTATGACTCTTATGTAAAGCACTATGTCATGTTATATGTAGGTATGCTTAATTGTGTTTTTACTATTTTTGTCTACAAATTTAGATTATTGTTCTTTGTGGAATACATGAAGATGCATATATATATATATATGTATGTATGTATTTTTTTAATAAAAGGGAGAGAAAATGCTACCGTTTTTGAGTGGGGTTAAACGTGACTCAAACCTTAATCTATGATTAAAGTGAAGAAACTTACAACTAATTAAGCCGCAGTCACTTCTCATATATATATATATATATATATATATATATATTAGTCAAGTGATTACGCAAGATGAGATTGATAACAAAAAAATCTATATTGCGATTTATAAATCCCATAAAATAGATGTCGTTAGGGTAGAATGACACAAGCTTTAATAGCAAGATTTTCATCGATTTTCGTTGAAAACTTTATTACATCTAATACAGACTAATACAATCCAGCAGTTAAAAGTTTTACATGGATTTTTTTTTTTTTTGAAAGTAATGTACATGGATTTAATCTGACGGAAAGACTATATTTTACTCATTTCGTTTTTTACATACTCTGCCAAAGAATTTTTCAATTTTTTATTGGTTAGACAAACACCGATTAACACTAGTATTTCTAATTAGAAAACAAGGCAATTTTTATGGTGAATAAGGCATTTTGCTCCAGTAGTGTTTTAACTTGTTAAGCTAAAACATAAAGTTTTCAAAGGCAATTGAGTTTAGCAATAGTTAGTTTCATATTGTGTTGTATATATATTTTGTTGACTATTGAGATTCTAAAAATAAAGAATATTAATATAAATCAATTGATGTTTTTTAATGTGACATCAATTAATTATATTTATAAAGATGATAATTTTTTTAATTATTGAAAAATTTGTAATATATAATTAAAACCACATAATAAAAAATAAAAAAAAAATTATATTCTCCATGATAGTCCACCTTGCTGATCGTGCTCGTGTTTGATGTCGTGTCCAATCTATGCCACCTCAGGTCGTGCTTAACTTATCCTAATAGATTCTCATGTTGTGCTGTGCCTGGCCCAAAATATTTTATGCTGTGCCATTGTGTTTGTTGGGCTGCGGGCGTAATTGACATCTCTAAATACAGTTGTACATCATCATATAATACATTTTTTCAACATAAGCCATCGTAAATTAAACTATTAAAATATTAATAGATGTACGCAAAAGCAAGATCGCCTTATCCACCCTTGGGATTTTAAGAAACGAACGGTGAGCGGAGAAATGCACATGGCACGGACACCTAGACGAAAACGTAAATGTTCAGCTCTTTCTTTTCAGGGTAAATATTGGCTCAAACTGACATATCACGATAACAAACGTGCAAAATTACACGGGCAGACCCCCTTACGCACCGGGTAAATTTGAAAAAAAGTTAAAAAGAAAATTTAAAATTAAATAAATAATTTTTTTATTAAAAAAAAATTTTAAGCATTAACGTTCTCTTAATTTTTTTTTTTAAAAAATTATATCAAAGAAAGAAACTTAATTAAAATAAAAATAAAAAAAATTGAAATTATTTTGATGTAGAAAAAAATTACTTTTTTATTACTTAAAAACTAAAAAAAAAAATCATTGGTCGAATTAAATTTTTTAAAAAAATCATTTTTAAAAAAGCCCCGCACGCACCTCTGCTTTATTTTTTTCTTTAAAAAAAAACCCCAAAAAAATGCCATCAATTTCTACCTTCTTTGCTTTTTAAAATAATCCATTAGAAAAGAACAGACCAATCAAAACAATCCAAAATTCAGATCCCTTTCATTCTCCCAAACCCAGAAATCTTGCACAGAAAAAGAATCAAACATTTTTTTTTTTCTGGATCAAACAAAGGATCTCTCAAAAGGGAAAGAGAGAGAGAGATATAGCTTAATAGTTCCAACATATGAGGACAAGAATTGAAAAGAAAAATTTAAAGAAAGAGGAAAGAGAGCAAAATAAAGAAAGCAAGCAAAACATTGAAACCTGGTACATGGGTTCGGGAAAGTTATAAAGTCGTGGATTGTGTCGTTGGCTTTTGGGGGAGAGATGATGTTGACGGTTGGGACATGAGTTTCCCAGTGAGCTGATATTACGAGGACGGAATTGGGTGTGTGCGGGTACACATTTTGCTTCCACGCCTTCAGCAAGTGCCCTGCCGGGAGGCTATCGTCGATCGAGAGAGTCGGTGATCCGTGTGATACGAAGAACGTCTCCGTTATCATGATTGTGATCTCCCTCTCTAAGTTTCTCTTCTTTTTTTTTTTTTTTTTTTTCGCTTCTTATTGAATGCCCACCCTTTTGGGGAAATCAATGCTTCAAAACAATTTGACACGTGCTCAGTTACGCTGGTTAGTTTAAAAATTGTGTGATTCAACCGATTTTATTTTATTTTTTTCCCACAAGGACAATAGAATTTGACCACTATTTATTAAGATTAAAAATAAATAAATTAAAATATCACCATATTAAGTAAATAAATTTAGATTACAACAAAATTTATTTTAATACAAAATGATATAAAGAAAACATGAAACAACATTAAAATAATAAACGAAGCAACATTAAGATAATAAAGAATTAAAACAAAAAGAAAGAGAAGTAGAAGAAAAAGAAGAAAAAAGAGTAGATAAAATTAAAAAATCAAGTTTAAAAAGAACATGTGATTGCAAAAATATTATACACTTAAATATTTTTAAAAGTATGTTATTTGCTTTACATTAAGAATTAAAACTGTGTTATTTAGTGTAAATTATTTTATTACCTTTCACGTAGGAATGTGCAAAAAAAATTGAGTCAACCAAATTAATCGACAAAATCTACTCAACCATTAACAAATTTTGACCAACTGCACTGAAAAATTTTTGTTTTAAAAAAAGAGAGGATAAGAAAAATGTCACATTTTTTAAACTTCTTGAAGTAAATATCAGGTTTTGAAATATTTATAGTAAATGTCAGATTTACCATATAAACAACTTATTTACTACGTAAATAAAAAATATTTACATTGTAAACAAGGAGGTAAATACATTATTTCTACCATAAATCTATTTATTATATAAATAAAAGTTACACACTATAAACAAAGGGATATGTAAATTATTTACATCATAAATTTGATATTTACTATAAATATTTTAAAATTTGAGATTTACTATAATTAGTTCTGAAAAAATAACATTTCTTACAATTTTTGAAAAAAGAAATGGAACAAACCTATCACGATTGGTTTTGGTTAGAGATTTGAATCCTTGATTCCAATTGAACTAAACTGAGGGTGTGATAATTTTTTTTAGCTTTTTATTTAGAAAGATTATATAAATCCCAATAGCCCAATAAGGCAGTAACCCAAATAGCTCATCTACAACCCTAAGATTCACAACATGTTGAACCTATTTGGGAGGGCTTACTAAAAGCTACTTTTGACTTTTTAAGTCCAAAAACTACTTCCAGAAGTATTTGAATAAAGTGTCAGAAGAGCTTTTACTCTCCAAAAGTGCAACCTGTTAAAGCCATAGAGTATAACTTCTTTAAAAAGCACTTCTGAAAAAGATTTGAAACTTGCACTACAGTAACAATACTACATTATAAGCTTAAATATAACATTTTTATAACTTTTAAAAATAACTGAAACTATTTTGACCCATTAAAACTCTTTTAAAAATATTATTCTAAACACTTACCGAAAAGCTACAGCTTTTGCTTCTCTTCTTCTACTCATTTTCTTCTACTGACTAAAAACATAAGCAAAAATTGTGCCAAACGGTTAATGACAATGTTTCTAGGCCTCCTTAAAAATTCATCTTATTGAAACCATGACTGCTTTCTCTCTCAACCTCTCAAAACGAATGCCTCTCTCTAACTCATATCTCACGTGCACAGTTGTCCACTCCACCACGCGGGTCTCATGTTCACCTCGCTTATCTTCTCCTTTGCTAATCTCACCTCTACCATCACTATTGGTGCTCATCTTGCCTATTTCTTGTCTCGCTTGTGTTGTCATCATCTCTCTCGCCAAGTCGCAGTTCAATTATTTTTTTTGTTAAGAATTTTTTCAATCTGATGCTGAGCATGTTGTATTTAGCGAATAGACGTATTTTGTAATGGGCTTTGTGTGTTGAATGTTGTTGAAATATAAAGTCCAACTCTGTTTTTTTATTTTTTTTTAAATTTTTTTATGTTTTCTTCATCTTCTTCTCAAAGGCTTATACCGACTATCAAAACCATGACCGAATCGATCATCAATGACTATTTATTCTTTCTTCATGTCACGCCCTAGAGTACGGAAGGTGACGTGGCTGGTTAATTGGATTAATTAAGTAGAAATTTTAATTAAAACACCAATTTAAGAATTTAATTAATTATGAAAAATACGATAATTTAAAACCCTTTTTTAAGCAAACACTAATAATAATTAAACAAATAAGATAAAACAAAATGAAATAAAATAAAATAATAAAGAAAAAGGAAATACACGTTGGGTCCTACCGACCCACAACTTGTGCACACATATAGTATCAACAATATTTAACTTATAACCACAGTCCAAAATAGAGAGAGAAGTTAAAATAATACCTGCCTTAATTTATTTGTACAAATAACCTACTCAGATCTTCTACTGGTAGCAAATCTAGTCTGCGGACTCTTTATCAATCCTAAGTCGAATTCCACCTAGGAAAAAGGTTTTAAAAACAAATAAAGTGTGAGCGAAAGGCTCAGTAGGACTATACTTTTGAAACCAATAAATAATTTAAATATGAAATCTATCTTTCAAGGAAATAATTAGAGAACATAATTAAATAAATAAATTTATTTAGATAAATCTTATTAAAACAGTTCGTCTAGAAGGTACCTTTTTATCTTTCTTGGGCAAACCCTAGTTATCACTACCAAAGTGGCCTAGCTGGGTTTTGGGACCTGCCCCTAAGGTCACACACTACATGACCCGATCACTGATATGGCATTATGCCCGTCTATGTATTTCTATTATTATTTAAAACCTATTTACCGAATATATTCATTTATATTCATTATGTGGTTCATTTATATTCTACTTGTTTAAAAAAACAACTCATAAAATTATTTTTCAATCATTCATTGAAAAAATTTGAAAGAAATCATTTTGAGGCCAAAATCATTTAAAAACTAGGCTACCAAGGAAATGGATAAAAGTCCTAGCTCAATATCCGTGTTGATGTCCAATACCGTAATCTCGATCCGCTATACGTTAACTCAACGAAACCACAAACAACCTTAAATATATAAACTAAGTCTATCAGTATCTAGCTTAAGATATCCTATGTTGCTAAACTATCCAATGGTGTCCTAGTGTGCCACTTGTGTTTATAAAATCATACTACAAGATTAAAATCTCAATCGGGGTTCGAAACAATAAAAACAGGTGAAAAAAGACAAATTTTCATGAAGCCCAGTTAGCCTGCCTTTCCCTTGGTCCGACTTGCCGAACTGTGCAGTTCGGCCTACCGACTATCTAGGTCCGGTCAACCAAACTTTTCTAGGTTCGGCCTACCAAAGGTATGAGTCCGGCCTGTCGGATTCATGAATCAGGCCTGCTGAACATAAAGTTTGACCTGCCAAACTAGAAAAATTTTAGAATTTTTCAGAATCAGGTCTTTCATAATCGGGTCTCAACCTCCCCGAGCCCAATTCTCATTTTCACTTGTTTTTCTCAATTCCCAAACATGAAAAACACTCATCGAAGATAGAAAAACATAATAGAACACTTCTAAACTAGGTTCAACAAGATTTGCATAGAAAAATTCAAGAAAATTCAAAAATGGGAAAAATGGAAAAAAAATGAAAAATCTTGATTTAAATCTATTTTTAATCAAACCAAGCTTGGATTTTAGATGTTTTAAGTTTCTCTAACTTAGATTAAAGGTTTTCTAAGTTTAAGAAAGCTTGGATTTCAAAATACAATAAAAATAGAAAAATTTAGAAAAGTTTAAAATTTAAAACTAACATTGGATTTAAGTTTTAAATCGAGTTTGTGATCATCTAAACGCATTCCCGAGCTTCCAATCCATTGAAAATTGAAGCTTGGGCTTGATTTTGAATCAAAAATTTGAAAGAAAGAGAGAGAGAAGGAGAGGCGGTGAGAGAGAAAGAGGGAGACGAAAGAGTGAGGAGAGAAAGAGAGAGAGAGTGAGCGTGAGTGAAAGAGAGAGGGAGAGGAGGGTTTAAATAAAAGAGAAGGTGGGTGATTTCATTGTATGAAAACCTTGTGCCACCTACGGTTTTATAAAAAGAGGTATATTTAACATTTGACAAATTATTTTGTTCTAAAATTCAAAATAACAAATAAAAATAATTAAAAGTAGTTAAGAATTATTAAAATAATCAAGAATAACATTAATTTAGAAATATCTCAAAATAGTCAAATTAAGTTTAAAAATACACCATGGCACACTAATCCATCATTTTATACACTAATATCACTTAATTAATTTTCGAGGTGTTACACTTCATGCCCTCATTCTTGCAAAACCAAGGTTAACATATATAAAGAATTACGGATAAATAAGTCTTCGAAATAAATTTAAAGGAAAATATCCAAAACTTCCATCAAATTTACTCAAAATACAACTACTGGGCCTTTTATTATAGATATAGAATTGTTAGTATCATGTGTCTCTTCAAAGTATCATGTTTATGTTAGGATATATGCTCTTAAAGTGTGTGTGATGTTTTGTAAATAACATATTTATAAATAAATAAATAAAGTAACATTTTCATTGTATTTTATGTTGCATGTATTTTGAATACTTTAATAATATCATTAAAATTACTTATGTGACCTTAAATATTGCATATGAGTGTTATATAAAGATTATTATATTTAAGAATGATAATTAAAATAGTTACTAATATATAATCGATTATTATAATAAATTATTCAATTAAAGTATAGAATCTTTAATTGAACATTACTAGCATAGGACATTTTTGTTGAGAATAACACAATCTTATTCGAACCATTACTATAATGAATTATTAAATAAGTGCACTATTAATAATGAGATTATGTAGGACTAGGACATGATGTGATATGAATGGCTGGACAATTTCAGTTAGAATATAGCAAATTCCAATTACATCAACCGATGATTATATATAAGATAATCTTAATTTTGAGTTATTAGAAAACTTCTATTTATAAAATTATGTCTTTTAATTTACTCAGTACAGATTTTAGTATCTAATTATATTCTTTGTATTTTGGAGACATAGTGAAGTAAGTAGCTAGGAATATTAATATTACAAGACAGAATTCATTCCTTATCTAATGAGAAGTGGATAAATGATTCTCTTGAGTATTCATTTGGGTTTTGAATAATATGAGCGCTCAATTTGTGATTAAGTTCATGAATTTATTATTCATTAGAGAATTAACGACACTCGAGGATAAAGAAGTGATTGGAGAGGTTAATGAATTTTATCTAGCTATAGTTATATATGATCAATTTATATACAAATGGATGACTCTAAAATATAAGTAATTATATGTATTTCAAAAGTACAATTCTAAGTTTTTAGTAGAGTCATATTGGAATTAATAAAAGAGTAATTTATATAATTAAAGGGGTTAATTAATATATCAGTTTTATTGGACTTTAAAATTATGGGTCTATAATTATTAAATAGTAAGATTAGTTAATAATAATAAATAAAAATTTATTTTCAAAGACTTTTACTTTAATGAACACCGCTTATAATGGCAGCCTCGTGCAAGGATGGTCTTGTGATAGAAAAGGGGGGTGCGAGAATGACAACCTTATATAGGGTTAAAAAATTTGGGGTTTATAGAATATGAATTTAGGGTAAAATTGAAAAATCATATATTCAAAACCTTTAAGAAATTAAAAAACAATTAATAAGTTAATTATGTTGTTCACATCCACTAGTTTCGAAATTTTGTTATTTGATATAATTTCACTATTTGTGATAAATCTGAGGTAATTTGTAACACCCCAAAATTAATTAAGTAAGATTAATGTGTAATATGGTGTATTAGTGTACCTAAAAGTAACTTAAACCTAATTTAATTATCTTGTGATGTTTTCAAATTAATTCACTATTAATTATTTTTATTTTTATTTGTTATTTTGAATTTTGGAACAAAACAATTCGTCAAATTTCAAAGAAGTCCCTTTTGTTGAAAACTTGAACTGTTTGTAATCTACTCATGAAAACAAGAGCATCCCATGGTTTTCTTCAAACCGACTGCCCCTTCCTCTATTTATTTCCCTCTTTCCTCTCTTCTTTCTTCATCTTTCTCAGCTCTCTCTCTCCCCCTCTTACTCGCTCTCTCTCTCTCTTCCCTCCCAAAAATTTTTGATTCAAAATTTAGAGCGAATCTTCAATTCCCAGCAAGAAGGGAGGCCTAGAGGCAAGATTGAATCTCCATAAACTTGATTTCGAGCTCAGATTCAAGGTTAGTTTAACTTTTTTTTTTCAAAATTTAAACTTTTTCTCCAAACTTCTAATTTCTTTAAAATGTTATAATCCGAGTTTCTTAAGTTTATGAAACCTTTAATCTAGGTTAGTAGAACACAAACCCTCACGAACTTGAGCTTGATTTGGACAAAATCAACCTTTATCAACTTCTTCCCTTTTTCTTTATTTTTGGATTTCTTTAAAAATTTCTATGTAAATCTTGTTTAAAGTTGTTTAAAAGTGTTCTATTATGTTTTTCTATCATTTATGAATGTTTTATATGCCTGGGAACTGAGAAAACATGTTGAAAATAAAGATTTGAGCTTGGGGAGGCTGAGGCTCAAATCTAGAAATTTTTAGATTTTTCCCAGTTCGGTAGACCAATGTTGAGCATCGGCAAGCCGAACTCATGAGTTCGGCAAGCTAGACTCATCGTGTCGACAGGCCAAAGCTGGGACAGTTCAGTAGGCTAGTCTGTATGGCCGGTAGGCCGAACTGTGGAGTTTAGTAGGTCAGACCAGGAACTTCGATAGGCCGACCAGACTCCATGAAAAATGACCATTTTTCAACCGTTTTCACTGTTTTGAACCCAGATTGAGATTTTAACTTTATAGTATGATTTTACAGATTTAAATGGCACACTGAAACACTATGAGATAGTTAGTAGGGTAGAATATCTTAAGCTAGATATTAATGAACTTAGTTTATATTTAAGGTTGTTCGTAGTTCCATAGAGCTAACGTATAGTGGAGAGGGACTGAGGTGTTGAGTTATAGTGTCCGGTATCGAGGTAGGACTTCTACCCCTTTCTTTGATAGTGGTGTTTTAATGGTTTTGGCCTCAAAATAATTTCTTTCAAAATGTTTTCAATGAATGATTGAAAAAGATTTTCATCAATTGTTTTCATAAATTGTTGAACGAGATGATATTCATAATGAACTGCATAATCGATGTAAATGAATACACTCAATAAAATGAGATTTTAATAATTATAAAAAGGCATAGATGGGCATGATGCCATACTCAGAGATCGGGTCATGTAGAGTGCGACTTTAGAGGCAGATCTTGAAACTCAACTGGGCCACTACGATGGTGATATTTATGGTTTGCCCGAGAAAAGATAATAGAATCCATCTTGGATGAACAATGAACTGTTTTTTGTAAGAATGATTTAATTAAATTTATTAATTTAATTATATTTTCTAAATATTTTCTTAAGTGTTAAACTTTCTATTCAAATTAAATGTTTTAAAGCCTAGTCCTATTGAGCCTTCCGCTCACACTTTTCTTGTTTTAAACTTTTCCCCCCTTTTAGGTGGAATTCAGCTTAGGGCCGATTAGGAGGCTACCGATCAGACTCGCAAGCATAGAAGATTTTGAGTAGGTCAAAAGTATTGATTAATCAAGACATGTAATATATTAATTTCTCATTTTTCATATTGGAAGTGGTTGAAATTTTAATTATTGTCGATGCTATATGTGTGCACACTAATGTGGGTCCGATAAGGCCCAATCCTTGTTTATTTGCTTCCTTTGTCATTTTATTTTCTCTTATCTTTTTTATTATTTTTAATAATTGTTTAAGAAGTTTTAAATTTGTCCTATTTTTTGTAATCAACTAATTCCTTAAATTTGGTAATTATTAACAAAAATTTGCTTAATTAAATTAATTAACCCGTCACATCACCCCTTGGGTTTTGGGTCATGACAGAATGGTATCAGAGCCCTAGGTTACGAACCTTGGGAATTGTGCACACATAGGTATGACAATGAAAAGCCATTGACAATCCAATTTTGATTTCAAAACTAAGAGAATGGCACTAAGGCGTCGTTCAACTACTGATGATGTGAATCCGGCAAATGAGGAAAGCATGATGGGGGCAATGTTTGCTGCTTTTTGATAGATGGCAGCAAGGACTAGGCCAGAAGATTTAAAGGCGAGTCGCCGACATGCATACTTTAAGGAATTCAGATGTTCATCTATTCCTACCTTTGATGGAAATAGAGACCAACAGATGGCCGAGTATTGATTAGATTCAGTGGTAAAACATCTAGATACCCTCAGAGTATCAGTGGAATACCGTGTGGAATTTGTCACTTACAAATTCGAAGGCAATGCTAATGTTGGTGGAAGCAAGCCAAACGTCTAAAAAACAACAGGAATATTAATTGGGACAGGCTCAAGGAGCTGTTTTACAAGCGCTACTTCCCACAAGGGTATAAATATCAGAAGGCTGTCGAATTTTATGGATTGGAGCATGATGACATGTCGGTCAAGGAATATGAAGCAAAATTCAACGAGTTGGCTAGATTTCTCCATCCGCCATGGCATCTGAGAGTGAAAAGTGCATTAAGTTCTAGAAAGGACTTAAGGGATCCATTCGATGGCAGTTGGTTGCTTTACGACTCTGGAACTTTGGTGAGTTGGTGTCGTTAGCCTTATCGGTGGAAAGTGATAATTCCCACTACTACGAGAATCGAGCAAGGACAACCGGAGGACCACAGAGGAGCAACAGGAGAGGTAACAGTCACCAAGCACAGGTGAAGAACCAACAAGGTAATGTACAGTGGAAACAACAGTTCATCAAGCAGCGGACACAGCAACCCTTATAGCTTCTATTGCCATTATTGTCAACAACCGAGACACATCAAGAGGAACTACCCAATCAAGAATGCTTGCCTAGGACTTCAGTCGGGAGAAGGTGCCAGCCGTTAGCCTCAACCTCAGTCCTTACCTCTACTTTAGCAACTCCCTCATTTGCAGTTTCATCAGTTCACTCCTTAGCAACTACCATACCCCGTGCAAGGATATTAGCCGTAAAATTTCCAACGCATTGCCCCGTAGTATCGAGTGCTAAGTACGGCTAGCGTGCAGTCTTCCACAATGCAGCAGTATCGACTGACTAACCTAGGACCCAGCAATGCTGGTAGAAGAAAGAGGAAAGCTCTAGCCCAGGTTCACAGCATGACTTCAAGAAGCTCAGACGCTTAGATTAGTAATGCAGTTGTCGACAGTATGGTTTTAGTTTCTCAATCTTTAGCACATGTTTTATTCAATACTAGTGCCACTCATTCTCTCATTTCAAGCTCTTCTATATATACCTTGGGATTAGAGATAGAAGAATTTGATGAACCATTAGTTATTACCTCACCCTTGAGGCAGATGTATATGAATTGTATATGTAAATCTTGTAAAATAATGATTGGAGGTGAGACTATGAAGAGTAATTTGATTATAATCCCCATGAATACATATGATGTAATCTTTGGAATGGACTAGTTGTCCAAGTATAACGTTGTTGTAGATCATCAACTTAGGAAAGTGACCTTAGTGTCTAATAGGGAAACAACGATCACTTACTAGGATGGTAATGATCGAATGATGAGTGAGCGTCTTATGAAGACATGTCTCGGAGGATGAAAGAATCTAGCTTGCTATGCCTTCCTCATGAACCTAGAAGAAGAGTCCAGTGCATCGAGAAGAAATACAATGATCCCAATGGTTGAAAAGTTCGATGATGTCTTCCTCGATGAGTTTCTTGGATTACCACCGCATTAGGAAATTGAGTTAGTATTGAGTTGCTTCCATGAACCACTCCGATTTTCATAGCACCATATCGAATGGCGCTAACAGAGATGAAAAAGTTAAGAAAGCAACTTTAAGTGCTTGTTGACCAAGGGTATATTCGAAACAGTATGTCATAGTATGGTGCATCGGTTTTGTTCACCAAAAAGCATGATGGGACCCTAGGTTATGCATATACTACCGGCAGCTAAATCGAGTCACCATGAAGAACAAGTATCCAATACCCAGGATCGATGAGTTATTTGATCAGTTGGGAGGTTCGTGGTACTTCTCATAGATAGATTTGGGTTCCAGATACCATCAGCTCAGGATTAAGGAAGAAGACATGCCCAAGACAGCCTTCAGGACCCGGTATGGGCATTTTAAGTTTTTGGTGATGCCATTTGGGTTGACAAATACTCCGACAGCTTTCATGGACTTAATGAATAGGATATTCAAGCCTTATCTAGATCAGTTTGTGATCATGTTTATTGATGACATCTTGATCTATTCTAAGACTTAGGAATAACATGAAGAACATTTGAGGATCATACTTTAGACTTTGTAGGAGCACTAGCTATATGCCAAAAAGGAAAAGTGCAAATTTTGGCTGATTGATGTTAAGTTTTTGGGACACATCATTTTTGAGCAAGGTATCTCTATGGATCCTTCTAAGATAGAAACCATAGTAGAGTGGGAACGATCAAGAAATATGGTAGAGATTTGTAGTTTCTTGGGACTCGTAGGATACTATAGAAAATTTATGAAGGATTTCTTAAAGATAACAGCTCCATTGACACGGTTGATTACGAAGAATGTTAGATTCAAATAGGATGAGGAATGCGAGTGTGCCTTCCAAGAGTTGAAGAATCAGTTAACTACCACTCCAGTATTGATTATCCAGAGTAGTAAAGAGCCATACAAAGTTTACATGGACACCTTAGGATGTAGGCTAGGATGCATATTGATGCAACATGGACGCGTGGTGGCATACGGGTTGAGACAGCTATGACCTCATAAGAGGAACTATCTCACTCACGACTTATAGCTCGCAGCAGTGATTCATGCGTTGAAGATCTAGGGATGTTATCCATACGGGATGACATTTCAGGTTTTCTTAGACTATAAGAATTTGAAGTATCTATTCACTCAGAGGGACCTGAACTTGAGGCAACGAAGATGGATGGAATACATGGAAGACTATGACTTCGCACTGTAGTATCATCCAAGAAAGGCTAACGTAGTCCCAGATGCACTCAGTAGGAAGTCTTTTGGATTTCTCGTGTGTTTGGCACTTGAAGACTGGAAAAGAGATGCAACAGTGAGTGAGTACGAGCTACAATACTATGAAAATTACGATTGAGTTTCAATGTACAATATAGAGTCAACCCAGCTCTTATCTAGATGGTGAAGCAAAATCAATGGCAAGACCAGCACCTACAAGGAATATAGACGTGGATCCAGAACGGGGAGCAATTTGAAGAATGGAGAATACATGTAAATGGATCGTTATACTTTAGGGAGTGTTTGGCAGTCCTAGTGATCGTAGAAGTGACGAAGGTCGTAATGGATAAAGCTCATAGGTCTAAATTCACCATTCATTCGAGGAGCACAATGATGTATTATGATCTGAAGAGACAATATTGGTAGAGAGGCATAAAGAAGGATGTTTGAAAGTACGTAGCCAAGTGCCCAACTTCTCTCCAGGTGAAGGCTGAGCACCAGAAGCCAGTAAGTCAGCTTTAGCCGCTTCCCATTCTAAGATAGAAATGGAAGCATGTTACGAGGGATTTTCTCATCGGATTGTCGAGAATGGAGCAAAGGCATGATGCTATTTGGGTCATCATTGACAGGCTGATGAAATCAACATATTTCATACCTTTCAGGTCGACATGTTCAAGGAGAGTTCTCAGGGAGCTATATCTACAGAATATAGTGAGGTTGCATGGCGTTCCTTTATCCATCACTTGAGATAGAGACACTCAATTTAACACCAAGTACTAGAGGAGCTTCCAGGAAGCCTTGGGAACTGATTTGAACTTTAGCATGGCCTTTCATCCTCAAACTGATAGGCAATCTGAGCAAGTCATTCAGACTTTGGCAGGAATTAGAAGAAGTATTTGCATCTAGTGGAGTTTGCAGACAACAACAGTTATCAAGCAAGCATCGACATGACACCGTTTGAAGCACTTTTATGGATGACCTTGTTGGTCATCGGTGTGTTAAGCAGAACCAGAAGACAGGATTGTTCTCGGGCTAAATGAAATTCGTGATAGCAACGAGAAGGTACCGTAATTGATGATCGAATGAAAACGACTCAAAGTAGACAGACATGTTAGGCAGATAGAAGACACCAACCCCCAGAATTCAAAGTAGGAGATTTCGTTCTCTTGAAGGTATCACCAAGCAAGGATATATCGCGTTTTGGTGTAAGTGGGAAACTTGCACCAAGGTACGTTGGTCCGTTTGAGATTACTTAATGCATTTGTATGGTTGCTTATTGGCTTGACCTTCCTCCTGAGCTCTCTCACGTTCATGATGTGTTTCACGTGTCGATGCTTCGAAAGTGTCCACCTGAGCAAAGCAAAATAGTCTCATTTCATGATGTGCAGATCTAAGAAGACATGACATATGTGGAGGTGTCGGTCTAGATTATCGATTGAAAGGTGATAAACCTGCAACAACGTGACATACCATTAGTGAAAGTCGTATGGTAGCATCATGGAGTTGATGAAGCGACATGGGAGTTAGAATCGACCATGCGAGAATTATACCTGCATTTGTTTTGCTTTTGAAATGATTCGTAATTTTGAGGACGAAATTCTTTTTAAGGTTGGAAAGCTGTAACACCTCGAAAGTAATTAAGTAAGATTAATATACGATATGGTGTATTAGTGTGCCTAAAAGTAATTTAAACCTAATTTAATTATTTTGTGATGTTTTCAAATTAATTTTACTATTAATTATTTTTATTTTTATTTGTTATTTTGAATTTTGGAACAAAACAATTCGTCAAATTCCAAACAAGTCCCTTTTGTTGAAAACTTGAACTGTTTGGAATCTACTCATGAAAACAAGAGCATCCCATGGTTTTCTTCAAACCGGCTGCCCCTTCCTCTATTTATTTCCCTCTTCCCTCTCTTCTCTCTTCATCTTTCTCAGCTCTCTCTCTCCCCCTCTTACTCGCTCTCTCTCTCTCTTCCCTCCCAAAAATTTTTGATTCAAAATTTAGCGTGAATCTTCAATTCCCAGCAAGATTGAAGGCCTAGAGGCAAGATTGAATCTCCATAAACTTGATTTCAAGCTCGGATTCAAGGTTAGTTTAACTTTTTTTTTTTTCAAATTTTAAACTTTTTCTCCAAACTTCCAATTTCTTTAAAATGTTATAATCCAAGTTTTTTTAAGTTTAGGAAACCTTTAATCTAGGTTAGTAGGACACAAACCCTCACAAACTTAAGCCTGATTTGGACAAAATCAAGCTTAATCAACTTTTTTTCTTTTTCTCTATTTTTGGATTTCTTTAAAAATTTCTATGTAAATCTTGTTTAACGTTGTTTAAAAGTGTTTTATTATGTTTTTCTATCATTTATAAATGTTTTATATGCCTAGAAATAAAGAAAACAGGTTAGAAATGAAGATTCGAGCTCGGGGAGGCCGGGCTCGAATATGAAAATTTTCAGATTTTTTCTCGTTCGACAAGCCGATGTTGAGCATCGGCAGGCTGGACTCATGAGTTCGGTAAGCTGGACTCATCGCATCGGTAGGTCGAACCTAGGGATAGTTCAGTAGGCCGGTCCTATACGGCCAGTAGGCCCAACTGTGGAGTTCAACAGACTAACCAGACTCCATGAAAAATGATCGTTTTTCACCTGTTTTCACTGTTTTAAACCCAGATTGAGATTTTAACTTTATAGTATGATTTTACAGATATAAATGACAAATTAGGATACCATGAGTTAGCTTAGTAGGGTAGAATATCTTAAGCTAGATATTAATGAACTTAATTTACATTTAAGGTTGTTCGTGGTTCCATGGAGCTAACGTATAGCAGAGTGGAACTGTAGTACTGAGTTACGGTGCCGGGTATCGAGGTAAGACTTTTACCCTTTTCTTTGATAGTGATGTTGTAATGGTTTTGGCCTCAAAATGATTTCTTTCAAAATGTTTTCAATCAATGATTGAAAAAGATTTTCATCAATTATTTTTATAAACTGTTAAATGAGATGATATTTATAACAAACCGCATAATAGATGTAAATGAATACACTCGGTAAAATTAGATTTTAATAATAATAGAAATGCATAGATAGGCATGATGCCATACTCAGAGATTGGGTCGTGTAAAGTGCGACCTTGGGGGCAGGTCTTGAAACCCAACTAGGCCACTACGTTAGTGATATTTTTGGTTAGCCTAAGAAAAGATAATATAATCCTTTCTGGACAAACAATGAATTGTTTTTGGTAAGAATGAAATAATTGAATTTATTAATTTAATTCTATTTTCTAAATATTTTCCTGAATGTTAAACTTTATATTCAAATTAAATGTTTTAAAGCCTAGTCCTACTGAGCCTTTCGCTCACACTTTTCTTATTTTAAACTTTTCTCCCCTTTAGGTGGAATTCAGCTTAGGACCGATTGAGAGGCTACCGATCGGACTCACAAGTAGTAGAAGATTTTGAGTAGGTCAAATGTATTGATTAATCAAGGCATGTAATATATTAATTTTCCATTTCTCATATTGGACTATGGTTAAAATTTTAACTATTATCAATACTATATGTGTGCACACTAATGTGGGTCCGATGAGACTCAATCCTTGTTTATTTGCTTCCTTTATCATTTTATTTTCTCTTATCTGTTTATTATTTTTAATAATTGTTTAAGAAGTTTTAAATTTTTCCCATTTTTGGTAATCAACTAATTCCTTAAATTTGGTAATCATTACCCAAAATTTGGTTAATTAAATTAATTAACCCGTCGTATCACCTCCTAGGTTTTGGGGCGTGACATAATTTACCATACTTAAAAATTTAGAGACTATGATAACAAATTTTACAAGTTAAGGTTAACTTTCCACGTTCTTAAGATAGAGGTTAAGAGTTCAAATCTTCCATTTTTAAGACATTTTAGTAGCTTTAATGACTATCAAAATCGTTAAAGATACATGCTAGTAAGACCATGCCTTCTTCAATATGAGAGAAAGGCCATGTCCCTGCTCAACATGTAAGCAAGTCTATGTCCCTGCTCAACATGTAAGCAAGGTCTTGTCGCCTCAATATGCAAGTAGGGTCATGCCTCTTCTTAATATGAGAGAAACGCCATGTCTTTGCTCAACATGAGATGAAGGCCATGTCCCTCCTCAACCAGAGAGCAAACGCCTTGTCCTTGCTCAATATACATGGAAGACCATATCCCCCCTGCTCAACTTACGAGTAAGGCCATGCCTTCCTTAACATGCGAGTAAGGTCATGCCGTCCCCGCTCTACATGCAAGCAAGGCCAAATTTTCCTTTGAGAGCAAGATAACATTTCTCAACCACCATCTTACAGCGTCCAAATCTTTTGAGATAATCGCTTAAACAACCATCATGTCATGTGTCATCCAATCTTTTGAGGGCATCTTGCTAATTTAGTCTAAATTCAAGAAAAAGTGCAAGGAACTCTAGATGTTGATAAGAAAAAACAACCTAGTTAAAAGTCTCACATTTGAGAAAGGTGCGTTATTTACTTTTAGTAAGTGTAATTATTTTTCTATTTATTCTTAGATTTTCCTTCACAAAATATTTTTTTTTAAATCTAGAAAGTGTGTGTGTGTGTGTATATATATATATATATATGTTGATACATGTAATTTAACTACTTTTATAATTTGTGCGCAAATTGTGTCTCTTGGTTCAAGCTTATTGAGCCCGTGTGGGTATCGTGCCCTTAGTATGTTCTGTGTCCAAAAATAAGATCGGGGGAGGCTTATTTAATAAGTATTGAGTTTGGCTTATTTAATAATCGTATTTGGATGAATTGGCCACGTCGTGCTCACTTTTACATGTCTATTCCAAACTAGTATTTGTGCTAGAATCGACAAAGTTTAAGAATACTTTTTTATTGTGTAGCGTCCTTATCATATGTTTCTTTCGACATCAAGTGATATGAACAACTAACTTCATGATACACATGTTAAGAAGTTTTGTGAATTTGACGAGACATGATTGAAACAATATTTCGCATTGATACAACAATGCTTGTTGTGTTGGTGTTAGCCTTAAAAAAATTTTATATGCAATTTGTGGATTGAGTGTCCAATTAAGAGTTGGTTCGATTTAGATTAGATCTATATAGAGCTAAAATTCAGAAAAGAAAGTGAGATTCAATCTTTGATTTTAAGCAATGGTGAAGAAGGTGAGAAATTTGATTTTGGCCTATGTTTGATTTCAATTATTTCAAAATATATAGAGTGATTTTGGGCTTAAGCCTAAGACCCTCACTGATGAAAGGTCCAAGGTTCAAACCCCTTGCTATACTTTTGGGGCACACTTAATGATAAAAGAAATTATTTTAAAATATCAAATTTGTTTCCGTAAAAAGAATTTTGAGTTTGAATTAAAATTAGATAATTGTTACAAACTCCCCCTTAATTATATCACTTGTGAACTTTAAAATGTATAAATGTATCTGTTATGTCTCTTGAATTATAATTCTTTTTCAAATTCACCCCTTAAACCTTATAACTTTTTTTTGAATGTCTTTTGGCTCCAATTGAATAATTTGGGTGCCAAACTCCTCTATATTTAGTCCTTGGAGATGCTGCTCAAAAGCATGTGCACTAGGAAAACTGATGAATTTATTCTTTTAATATGTGTAACAAGTGTTAAGCTAGCCAAAGAACAACACACTTTAAATTTGGGGGGTGAATATGAAGAAATATTATAGTTCAGAGGTACAACATATATGTTTTAAAGTTTGGAGTACATGTTGACCCAAGTAATATAATTGGGGGAAAATTGGTAAAATATATCCACCAAAATTTGCATTGGCGACGAAGTTTGTAATCTTTGTTATCTGATAATGGTAGGAAAACCACACTCCTGTTACAAAACCATAAGGCAGCCAACCCATGGATTAGTATCGATTAAAATAATAATACATATAAATAAGGTTTATGGAGGCAATCACACATCTATCTCCTAAAAATTTGAAATTTTACGAAGGCAATCATGTTATATGCAAAAATGTTAGAAATTTTCAAGCATTTCATGGGCGTTGAAAAAAAGTTTTGCTACTTCTAAGACTGTTATGAATATGTAATTATCTTTCTTAAATTAAAAGCAATAAATATTATGGTCATAAATAAAAAATGCCAAAAATGCAATGTTCGGAATTAATTAGCCAGCTTTTCAAAATTAAAAAAAGAAATTAATTAGCCAAAAAAAATTTAGAGATCAAATTATCACAATGCTAATAGTTAAACGACTAAAAACATCAAAAATAAAATGACCATATCTTTTTTTTTTGGGGGGGAATTTCTTATAATTCTTCAATTCAGCTTTGGCCATGCATTTGGTTGCAGTGACTTTTAATGGCTTAAACTGAGAAAACTCTAGATTAGAAAGGAAAATCTTGAACTTGAAGTAGTTCCTTTGCTGACATGAGTTTAAGCAAAACTTTCCATTATTCTAAAAGGATTGATTATTGGGCTACACTTTTCAGCACAAAATGTTGAAAGTGAAGCTTACCCAAAAGTGTATCTTCAGATGCAGACACATAAACTGAATCAAAAATGAAGTTAGTAAAGTGAAAATGTGTGTGTTAGAGAGAGAGAGAGGGAATGAAAGAATCACATGAGATGAAATATCACATACAATAGTAACTGGAAAAACCAGTAGGTGAGATATCTTGAGGCATTTCACTTTCAACATTTCAGCCGCCTCAAATATTTACAACTTTATAACACCCCAGAATCCGATGCAGCTGAGTAAGTATCTTGTACTTGTGCATCTTCTCAGCACCCTAGTCGGAAAGCTTGAGATCCGGTAAACTCGACGGCATGTTTCTCGAACACACGATTCTGAAAATTCTTAATGGCGGAAAACTTTGCCCCTATTTGCAGCAATGCCATTCGTTTTCAGGGTTGAAGTTCATCTTTTTGGCAGTTCTATGTTGCATGGCATCATCACCTGCAGGTATAGTCCATAAACATGTCCATGGTTAATAAGTTCTCTCTCTCTTTTGTTTTATTTTTATTTCTTTTCTTATTTGTTTGATCCTGCTTTTTTTTTTTTTTTTTTTTTTTAATCATTATTAGCTGCTTATGACCCACTTGATCCAAATGGAAACGTTTCAATCAGATGGGATATCATGTCTTGGACAACTGATGGTTATATGGTAAGTTACTATGTCAACTAAAATCGTTTTGAGTTACTATTTCAGAAGATTGATTCTTAGCACAAAAACAAGGAAAAAGAATATCAAAATCCAAAATTTTATTTTTCTCTTCAATTCTATAAAATCAATGAGAAAAAATGGTGACAAATAAATTGCTTTGAATCACACAAGGCGTCGGTGACGATAAACAACTTCCAACTGTTCCGGCACTTCATGAGCCCTGGGTGGAGTCTGGGGTGGAGATGGGCTAAAAAGGAGATAATCTGGTCAATGTTGGGAGCTCAGGCCACGGAGCAAGGAGACTGTTCCAAGTTCAAGACAAACATCCCACACAGCTGCAAGAGAAACCCCTCCGTGGTCGACTTGCTTCCTGATGCGCCTTACAACCAGCAGTTCGGCAACTGCTGCAGGGGCGGCGTGCTGGCCTCCTGGGGACAGGACCCCTCGGCTGCAGTTGCCGCATTTCAGATCTCTGTCGGGCTCAGCGGGACCTCAAACAAGACGGTGAAACTGCCAAAGAATTACACTTTGCTTGGTCCTGGACCAGGTTACACTTGTGGCCCTGCAAAGATTGTGCCCTCCTCACACTTCCTCTCTCCTGATGGTAGGCGAAAAGCTCAAGCTCTGAGTAAGCTTCTGATCTCTCTTTTCTTATGTTTCCAATTGCAACTAAATTTTGAATATGAGAGTGGTTAACTTTAGCTTACTTTGTGATAATTCATGTGGATGGTTCCAATTGTAGTAAATATCTAGCAATTTGCTTTAAAAACTCAATTTTTTTTTTTTTCCATTTCCATGTTTAAATTTGTTTGCAGTAACCTGGAACGTGACATGTACTTACTCAAAATTTCTTGCCTCGAAGAACCCAAGCTGTTGTGTTTCTCTCTCATCTTTCTACAGTCCTAAAATCATTCCTTGCCCAGCTTGTGCCTGTGGTTGCCAAAACAACGACACTTGCATCATGTAAAGGCTCTTTTCAGATTCAGACTAATGAAATTATCCACAACTGGACGCATAAATATATTGTTTGTTCATGGATATGCAGGAACAACTCGACGCTATTACAGAAGCCGGGAATCAACACACCAACGAAGGATTTTGCACCATTGCTGCAATGCACAAAACACATGTGCCCTGTACGCATCCACTGGCACCTGAAGCTTAACTACGAGGCTTATTGGAGGGTCAAGGTTGCCATAACCAATTTCGACTTTCGGAGGAACTACAGCCAGTGGACACTGGTTGTTCAACATCCCAATCTCAACAACGTCACTCAAGTATTTAGCTTCAATTACAAATCTCTTCAACCCTACCAGTCCATCAGTGAGTGCCATCTATAAAACCGAAAATTGTCTCCTAATATAATGAAACATGGCGTTTATGAAGTTATGATCAATATGTGAGCATAACTTTTGGTGTATAATGCAGATGACACTGGCATGTTCTACGGCATGAAGTTCTTCAATGACTACTTGATGGAAGCCGGACCATATGGAAATGTCCAATCTGAGATGCTTATGCAGAAAGACAAGACTACCTTCACACTCAGGCAAGGATGGGGATTTCCGAGGAGAGTTTACTTCAATGGTGATGAATGTATGCTACCACCACCTGACCAATACCCATTTCTACCAAACTCTGCCCACCTATATTCTTCTAGAATTACAAAAATCGCAGCCTCCACTCTTCTGATGGTGTGGTGGATATGGTGGTGATAATTTTCCGAGAACTTACAAATCAGCTTGTCAATACCATCACTAAGGTACAGTCCTTTGAGATGATTCAGCCGTACAAAGTGAGTTCGGACTTATAATATTTAGATTCTTATTGAGCTGTGTTTACGATGGCTTCTCTAGCAAATTATTTTCTCACTTTCAGCTACTTTGATACCCTACTCTCTTGTAATACATGCTGATTGAAGCCAGTAATGAAAAAGAAGAGAAAAGAAAATGCCAGTATGGAAGACTCAACAAAAGCATTCATCAGTTGTGACTTCAGTAATGCAAATGAAGAAAGAAAAAAAAAGAAATTTCTGGCACAGAAGACAAGCATAATCATTCAGCAACCGAGACTTCATGAAACCTGTTACAATTCTAAGAACATTTTCATTGTGAATATTCTACAGAAAGTGGACAACTGTATAAATTATTAATAAATAACCGTGCAAAGGCTAGATCTGAACAGAAAAAATGGCAGTGAAAGTTAAATCTTCATACATTTTAAAAGATTACGAATCTGAACTTTCAAGCGACAAGCCCTAGTGCACCTGAATCATTTCTTTAGCATGAGGTTGCTGCACTAATATATTTGATCCGAACTTCTGGATTGCCATAAATTTTTGAAACCAGATGCAGTTTGTAGAATTTCCTCAAAAAGAGGATCGCTTTTGTTGCTTGTGCCAGTCTCAACTCACTTATGAAAGAGCAACTAAGAATACAAAAGATGCCACGACAGTCATGGCAAGGCGAAGTAGGGATGCCATTGGCCGGGGACCAGCATTCGGCAACCATGGGTAAGAATCAGGAGGTGGCATGACACAGTTATCGCCGTTGAAATAGATTCTTCGAGGGAAAGCCCAACCTTTTTCGAAAGTAAAAGTTGATTTGTCTTTTCTGAATAGAAGCTCCGACTGCACATTTCCAAGGGGGCCAGCTTGGCTGAGGAAATCATTGTAAAACTTAACTCCCCACAGCATGGCAGTATCATCTGCAAAACCATCAAAATATGTCTGAAATTATATATTACCGAACAAAAAAAAAACCTACTTTTGAGGCTTGATTATTCCTGATAAATAATATGAACTTACTTAAGCCTGCATAAGGAGTCAAAGACTTGTAGTTAAAGCTGAAAATCTGGGTGAGGTTGTCAAAATTAGGGTGTTGCACGACAAGATTCCACTGAGAGTAGTTCAATCCGTAATTGAAATTCGTAATCGTGACTTTCACTCGCCAATATTCCTTGTAATTGAGCTTAACGTGCCAATGGATTCGGATTGGACACATATGGCTAGTACACTGGATCAGAGGTGTATTAGTATTGGATTTTCCACGACCTGATACAGCTGAAGCTAAATGGGGAGCCTTTGGACTGCAATTCAATATCAACAAAAAGATTAGGAAATCATAAAAAATTAGCGCCTGAAATAAATAAATGAGACAACTTACTTTACACAACCCCCAGACTCCGTACTATTGCTCTGGCAGCCACAGGTGCAGGTTGGACAGTTAACTATCGTGTCATTGTAGAATGAAGAGAGAGAAACACAACATGTGGGCGTCTTTTGAGCCAGAAATTGCGAGTATGTGCAAGTAACATTCCAAGTCACTGCCAAAAGAGATGCAAATGTTAGAAAATCATGAAAATTGTTCCAAAAATGTTTTAGTCTGTCAGAATGCTATGCACATCAAGTGATATTGTATATATGCACAACATTCGGCCCATTTGATGCACACCAATCAAATAGGGGTTAGTTTTGCCTAACCGTTGAGTGTCTCATTTTCACCAAAAGTTCATTTTTGAAACCACAAATCTTTCTAAACTAATACCAGCTAGCCTTTATAGATGTCACATTTACAATATGCCCAAAATGTGCTCGTTTGTTCGGGCATGCTTACGCTTGGTCTACATCAACACACAAGGTTTATGTAACTCTAGATCAATGATTAAAAAAAACACTCATCAAGTTATTTTTTTTTACCCTTTCATTTCTTTTGAATGTATTGGTACTTACTCAAAGCTTGGGTGACTCTCCTTTTATCTGCAGTGATATATTTAGTTGGTCTCACAATCTTAGCAGGTCCACAAGTGTATCCAGGCCCTGGAGCTTTAAGCGTGAAATTCTTCGGCAATTTGACAGTTTTGTTAGTGGTCCCTGCAGCACCCACGCTGACCTGGAACGAGCTTGCCGCATTGGCTGGATCCTGGACCCAAGAGTTGAGAACTCCCCCTTTGCAGCAATTTGCAATTTGTTGGTTGTAAGGTGTTCCAGGCAACAAATCAACAACCGTTGGATCCTTCTTACAGCAGTGTGGGGGATTCCCTTTGAATCTTGAACAATCACCTTGCTCCGTTGTTTGGCCTCCCATCATGCTCCAGATTACCTCCTTCTTTGCCCACGTCCATCCCAATGTCCAACCCGGAGCTTGTATATGGCGGTACTGCTGGAAGTTATACATTGTAACAACAGCCTGCCAACTCAAACATAATATATCCTATCAGAAAATTCAGGGAAAGAGCAAAACAAGATGGTTAAAATATATATATATATCATTATACCATATAAGCAATCATGAAAAACCACCAATTAAAGCTAATAGAGAACTACATATTAAAAAGTGATCTTTATGATATGTTGGTGTCAAAATCTCGTCCAACACCAGAAGGATGTCCTTGGACTGTGATGCCTATGTCTTATTTGTTTTTGCAGAGTTCTTGGTGTTCATACAATATCTTTGATTAAAGTGATGGTTTGATTCGAATTACATGTTCAATGACGTTCCTTTGGTGTTGGACGAAATTATGCACCAATATGTTATTTATATATTAAAGTGAGCATAACAGAAAAACTTAAAGACCCAACATACACAACTAATAAGATATTCTTGAGCTGAATCTAAGTCAACCATTGCCAGCTTACAATTTCCTTTCGTAGTTGGCTTTTGTCACGTCAAAAAAAGAGGAAAAAAAAAAAAAAAAACTGCTTGCTAATCAAAACTTACAACATAGCCGTCTGGAGCCCAGCTGATTACGTCCCATTTGATTGTGATATTCCCAGTTGGATCAAGTGCATCATACGCATCTGCAGCAAAAAACGAGAAGAAAAAAATCAGATTTCCAACAATTGATGTCAGAAACTATATTATAAGAATAATAATTTGTACTAATACGCCTAATGTTCTAGTGGAAGTTATGATTCCAATCAACATCAGACTCATCTGTTTCTTTCTCGATCTGTATACCAGTGTCGGTGGGATGGGATTGGGCATTCTAATGGTTTTAAAACGAAAAAAAAAAGAAAGAAGAAGCCTACTAAGAATTTCACGAGCATTTTAAAATTAGAAAAATCTGGCATTTCACTTTATTTGATCCTAACATACCAAATTCATTTCTTCATTTAATCAAAACTTTTCTCAAATCTACAACAAATCTGAGGAAATTGAGCAATACCCAGATGGAGAAAACAAGAGAAAAACTAGAAAATAACTGCTTTTAGAGACATGATTGAGAAGGAGAGAGAGAAGCACTGACTGACCTGTAGAAGTGAAAGAGAAGCAAGAAAGTAAGAAGAGAAGCGCAATGGCGAAGCTGGAGAGCTTGGCAATGGATCCAGTGAGTGATGGGCACTGTGACTCCATTGCTGGATGCTGATTTAGTTTTCCTAAATTTGATGTGTTTCGAGTTTGAGATGTGAGATCTGCCCACGAAAATGAAATGAAATAAAGCGGAGAGAGAGAGAGAGAGAGAGAGGGAGGCTGGAGAGTGGGCCTTAGTTCTTTACGCACGGCAAGTGGGTAGTGAAAGTGAGGACCTTTGGAACTGCAACTCTCTAGTCTCTAGTATCTAGTCTTACAAAAGTCGCTGCTGCTGTTATGTAACTACTGTTTTAGAGAGAGGCACAAGGAGAGAGAGGCCAGATTCCGCCAAGGATAAGCTGTGTTTTGCAGCCCATGTACCATTATACCCTTCACATAAATTTAACCAATGATTGACAAATGAGTTTAAACTCAATCAAAGCTTTACATTGCAATTTTCATCGTACACTTTTGGCGTATTTGAGAGTACGATTATAATCTTAATTTAAACTATTTTTACTTTAATTTTTTTAAAAAAGACATTATAGTAAAAATTATTAGTATTAACTGTGCTTTTAAATATTCTGTTCAATATATAAGAGTTTTGTATTGTTAATTGTTTTAGATATTTTGTTAAATTTATGTGAATTTTATATTGTTAATAATTTAATTTTATTTGTTTGAACTTATTTTGTCAAACACAAAGTTAATGAATTGGTTGTAAAAGAAATTTTAAGACTAAAATGATCGATAATTTTTTTTGTCGCTGTAAAGAAAAACAAAATCAAAATTACTGTTACACAAATATTTTTGGTGATAATTACTGAAGTGATACAAGGTTTTTTTTTAAGGGTGCACTAATTCATATGGGATTTTTAGGAAGCAATAAAGCTTCCTGAAGATCGGTCAATCGTCCATATGAGTCAAACATCTTTCCTAATAAATATAAAAAAATTTTACAAATATTTCCCACGTCTTCGTTTTGTAAGTCGGTATTTCACGCGCTATATTATGATGGTATTAGTGTGTCTGATGTATTGTATCGAAATATAATGATAACAATCAAAGGGTATTTTGGGAAAAAGAGAAAAAGACATCCGCTATGAACTTGATGAAAAATCCAACCAAACAAAAGAGGCTGCTAAGGTGGACAGCAAAGGCTGTGGACCCATTAATGGCATCCTTCCCTGTCGGTGGAGGGCAATAAAATAAAATAAAATAAAAAATAAAACGACTTCCTTGTGACGTGAGAAAAAAAAGATTAAAATCCATTTTAGGGCTTTTGTAATTTCCTTGTCCAAATTATAATACTTAACCACCGATTCCTTTTTTTTTTTTTTGCCCAATTATTAGGCTCTACTCTCCTATATACATCACCAAATTGTGGGCCCATTTTCTATTTGTTTTTCCTTTATTCGTTCTTTTTAGCTTGCGATTGATTGGAGACATTTTTTTATAATGAATAAGTCCTGCCGACAATCCTCTGGGGTCCCAATTTTGTCGAATGCATTAATGCAAAAATGTCCGTGTCAATTGTAGTCAATTAAAGAGGAAAATTAAATTAAAAAATAAAAGAAAAAATAAACTAAAATAAAATATGTATTATGTTTAAAAAAATAGTTTAAACTAATATATATAACTGCAAACAGTATAAAAATCTTTATAGATTAAAAAATTATAATATTAAACTCTCATATATTATAGTTTTTAAAATTGAATTTATGGTTTAAACTACTTTCTCAAATACATCTATTGCAATGAAAAGCCTTTGACCACAATTAATACACGTTAGATTTGTATTTGTTTCGCTAAATTCTCATACGGAGGAGAAAGGAGCACTTTTTTTCCCTAAATTTAAAGAAACAATTCAAATTAAATACTTTCTAATAAAGTCAAATATAGAATTATCATTAGACATTATCTGCAACTATGATGATGAACGAAACATTTATGTATTTTTGTTTTTATTAAGGAAATTGTGATTCAGAATAAAAGCTTACTAGCAAACGTGATCCTTGTTAATTTGATTAGGTAAAGAAAGTTACATATACCAATCTTCTTTATGCTAAAACGTGTGATCCAATCAGATCTTAGACAAAACAATTAGATAAACAAACGTTAGTGTTATTTTCTAATAACTATTAAAAAATTACGTGTCAACTATCAACAAAAAAAAATAATTTTTGCAAAACCGACAAATTTCGTTGAACTCGCCTTTGAAAGACGATTAAATTAGTTTAAATGTTGCTTTCCAATATAATCGTACGTTTCAAAAAAAATTGTATGCTCTCCACCGACGCAGAGTCTGCACGATAGAGGTCTTGTACGTTACATGCATCGCCTACTGGACATCTTTTTTAAATGAAAACTTTATTAATATAAAAATATTACAAACTTAATCATATATAGCCGCATATTTAAAGAGAATTTGACTCCAATTATTGACTATAAAATAGCGAGAAATTTTGAATGACAAGACCCAAAAGAGAAAAATCTGCTTGACATATAAAGTAAAGTTCAACTAGACTTGTTACGAATCACCACAATGATAGATTAAACGCCTAAATTGAAAACCCTTCTTTTAAGGGCACACACGACATGGCCTAAACTACGCTTTATTAGACATGATTTTTACACTAATTCAGCAAACCCAGTAATATGTATATATATATATATATAAACTCAATAATATATATATATATAAAGAATAGTAGACGATATATCAATCATTTTGTCATTCGAATATCATTAATATATGCATTCCAATTGTGGCTCTTTCATCCAACTCTTTCTCAATTCTACTAAAATGATGGTTGGGGAAAGATTTTAATATTCCATAAGCCTCACCACTTGGTCTCCAAACTGCTTAAATTGAATAGAGCATATCAGAATCTACAGAAATCTACCCCCAAAATGACTCGAATCACATGCTTGCATGTTATCCTGTGCAGTGCCTGATTGTCAACGTAATTAAATTACCAAATCCATACCAATATATATATATATATATATATATATATTAGAAACTTTGAAATAAGATATAAAATAAAAACCTTAAAGGTACAACTGCAAAAAATAACAATCTAACAAATTTTTATAAATATCTATATATTTGATGGAGTATTTTTTTGACCTCCCACATGATTTTTCTAATAATTTAAATGTAACTAGGCGGACCTACTTTGTCATTTTTCTTTTAACTTTTAACAGTATACAGCCATCAAATTTGGCGATATTTTTCTTGCTGGGATCGCTGGATGATACTAAGCAAGAAGAACAAAAAACTAGTATCAGAAGAGCTATTAAATTTCAATACATAAACAATATGGTGATTTTTTTTTAATTTATGTTCGGGAATATACATTGATTATATAATTATCATTCTGCAAATAAAAGAATCCATCATTGTGGTGGTTGCAAGTATAATTTAACAATAAATATATATCTGTTTAAATCCCCTACCTTTAAATTCAACAAAAATAATAGAGAAAAAAAACCTATTGTGCCTTTCAAAGAGGAAAAAAAAAAAAAAAAGAGAATTCACTGGGAATAAATTTGACGTCGTTAGACTATCTGTAGCACTCCAGACCGAGTTGAAAGCTTAAATGTTAAAATTAATACAAAAAGATGAGGTTAAACATTATTTGTCAGATAATTCTAACGTTTTATTTAGTACGACACGGTACTAATAAAAGTGACAGTGACAAGGACCCGATACGCCAATATATTAAGATCATGGTTATTTATTTGACACTGCATTTTGTGTTGTTTTAGTTAAATTATAAATTCGATCTGATGAGACATGATGGAATTAATATGAACTTTGCATATTTTAGTCTCTTGTTATATGTTATATTATATAATGTAACGCCTTGAATTTAAAGTAAGGTTAGTTATGTTAGGTTTAATTATTAAGTGTGTTAGTGTAATTTTCAGTTGTTTAAAATTTTATTGTATTTGTTATATTTAAAATTTGATTTCTAGTTTTTAAATACTAAGTGATATTTTTACACCACTTTTTTCATATTTACAAAAATACTCTTGGGGCTTTTCTTTTTCTTTTCTCTTTCCTTTTTCTTTTGCTTTCTCTCTCTTTCTTCCTCTCGTGCTCAGCCCTCTCTCTCTCTCCCTTTCTTTCTCTCAAAAATTTTGATTTCAAGCTTCATTTTCACAGATTTGAGCAAGGACTGAAGTTCAAATTATCAAGTTTTTAATCCAAAAAATACCATTAAAGGTTAGCTTTCTCTTATTCTTAAAATTTCAAAGTTTTATTTTCAATTTTTCAAATTTTCTTTGCTTGTTGAATCTGAACTTCATTGAGCTTAGATAATGTTTAATCTAAGCTTATAGGACTTGTTTTATCATAAATGTAAGCTTTATTTGAACAAAAATGAACTTAATCAAGTTTTGACATTTTTTTTAGATTTTCAAATCCATTGTGAAATTGAGTTTAAATTTGAGGAAAATTGTTTAAATCTGTTCTATTATGTTTTTCTAAGCTTTTTATATGATTTTCATACTCTGGGATTGAGAAAACAGGATTAAAATTGGATTTTTGAGCTTAGAGAGGTCAAAACTTAAAGTCTCAGGTCCTCAGATTTTACCAGTTCAGCAGGCCGAACTTGATCTTCGGCAGGCCAAATTCAAGAAGTTCGACAAGCCGGATTCATATCTTCAGCAGGCCAAACTATAGCAGTTCGACAGGCCGGTCTGGATGTTTGGAAGACCAAACTGTGTAGGTTCGGTAGGCCAAATGGACAATATGAAATTGTATTTTAACCCTAGTTTTCAATGTTTAATAATTCCAAAATGTTTCAAAAAGGATTATGGTTTTGGGTTATGATTATTTTGAGTCAAAAGGTACACTAATAATTAAACTGACATCATAATATTTGTTGAAAGTAATTTCTAATTTTAAATGCAGTTTTCAAGGTTTTGAACATATATGAAGCATACGTTGGATTTAATTTGGAGCTTATGTTATTGGAATTTCAAATTAAGGTAAGATATTTTCTATCCCTTTCTTTGGAAGCCCCTTTTTGATTGTTTTGGCTAAAGTTTATTTCTTAAATGTTTCCTTTTAAGAATAATTTCTGTCTTTGATTTTGAAGAATAATATTTTGATATTCCTTTCGGATTTTTCAAAACCCATACGGTGATCTTTTATCAAATTTCTTACAAGTAAGTATTTATTTATTTTTATCAAGATCTTTAGATTTGTTTGCGAATGATATTTTTATCTATGATTATTGTTTTAAAACAAATTATTTTTAACTAATTATCCTACTGAGCCCTCCGCTCACGTTTTTTTATTTTTAAAAATTCCCCCTTCTAGGTTTAAAGAAGAAGGAAGATCCTAGGATCGGAACTTGGCTCTTGGGATTGAAACAGTATTTTCTCATAATTGTAGTATGACACGTGCACTGTACGACTAGTCCCGATGTCGTCGTTTATATTAAATACATATTCTGATATATTCTGTAAATGATGATTTACAGTGATTTCGCTATTATTGTTATAATCCGTATTTTATGATGTTGTTTTTGTCTTTGTGAGTCCCACCACTTACTTAATTTCAAAGACAATGATTTACGATGATTTTCAATGATTTCGTATTATCAATATTATGATTTACTAATTATCTACCTACCCACTTTCAAGGTAAGCATCCACGTGATGGTAAATGAGAATAAGGTCTCGGCCCTACCTTCGTAGCATTCACGTGATGGTGACCGCTGATGATATTATTTATTTTCAATGATATTTATTTACTTTCTACATATATATTTATTTACCTTTTTCTTTATTTATCTTGATTTTTATCTTCTTTACCTAAACTTACTGACCCCCTCCCCGGGGCATCACATATGATCTTAATGAATACTAAGCATATGGTTCAAGCACATCATTAAGTCCCATGTTTTTCTTTTCAAGTGATTCATACATTCACATAACGTTTCTTTTAATGTAATTTTGATCCTAAACATGTTCGAATTAGGAAAATTGTTTCCATGCACACAAATTATTAGATCTTTGTGTTATCTTTCCAACGCCACTTGATTCTCTCAATTTCGATGTCGGAGTAAAAAGCTATGGCCTAAGAATAGACCCGTCGCTTGGACGACACTAATTGCACAAAAGTTCACAAAACTTATAAAAAACTCTCAAACATTCCAAAAATAGAAGTCAATCTGACAAATTTACTTTTGTGGTATCATTTTTCAATTTTATCAATTCTATGTTGAAAATTTGAAATACACAACTTTTAGAGAACACAAAGACAAAAAAATTGGCCACAAGTCTATCATTTATAGACTCAAGCTCATCAGCGACAAGATTCGAGTTCATCATTTTTAGACTCGAATTTATCAATGATAAAAGCTTGATTTTTCACTAATGAACTCAAGTCCATCGTGAGTTTATCATGATAAATTTAAGTTTATCAATGATAAACTTCAATGATGTACTAAACAAAAGAAAATCAAACATAGATCATCAACGATGAACTCTAGTACATCATTGATATACTTTCAAAAAAACACATGTATAAAAATTGTCAAACATCACAAAACAAAAAGGATAAAATTATTTGCACTAGGACTTCTCTCCCTGCCACCACATCCCTCTCCACTGCCAAAAAGGGTCGCTAGAAATGGCGCAGTTAGTACCAAACCTTGCAAAGGCTGACATGCTGCAGTAGTTCATCAGATTTCATTTAAATCACAGCCCTTTCTTATCATCTCTAACCATATTACGGTGGAATGAATGAGCCGATCATTGCTTGATGGCAGAGCAAATGAACAAATCTTGTATGGCTGTTGAGAAAATCACCAACAACCAATGACCATCTCATCCAGCATCAAAGCGAATCTCTACAAAAATGCAACTGGCTCTTCCGCAAATCTCTGAGCTTGAGCTTGACAGAACAAGAATTTAGGCATCATTAGGAATCCTAAAAAATGTTGTTTGGGTACCGAGAAAATCACATACAAAGCGACTTTAATGAAGTTCTATCATATGTGCACTTGGTTGTGCAAGAAATTTCGTCTCTAATTTGAACTTTATAGCTAAAGACCCCTTGTTGGGGTGGTTTTGTCACGGGCCTTCACACATAGTAGGTGCAGACTTTGTGGCCTCCTCCTATTGGGTCAAGTGTTATCTGATAGGAGCTGAAGTGGCTACACGTCAAGTGATGAAGCTGATTGAATCTACAGCGGCAATTTTGGCCTTAGGATTGGCCGAAGTAGGTTGTTTGGGTTCACTTTATGGTGGCTCGGCTGGGTTGTAGCTAAACTTTGGTTGCCCCGAGGATGGTTGAGTCCAAGGGTGAGACCTGTTGCGATTCCAGACTTGTTGGAGATCAGAACCTCATTAAAAGGTCTCTGAACTCACTCGTGGCATGGGAGAGGAATGTTAACGCTTATGGAGGAGCTTCCTATGCACTTGATGGAAATGGTGTGCCCATTTTATGAAAATATGGTGTTCTTAATGAAATAGTGTCGTTTGTTAGCCCCATAGGTAGAACAGCTAAACCCTACAGGAGAGCAACTACGACGGGTTAGGTAGTTTAAGGATTAGAGAGACGTTTTAGAGAGAGAAAGGATGATAGTCCATTAATGGAGGCATCGGCGATTTTCATGTATAGGGGTTGTTTGACTCATGGAAAGTGCCAATTCGGAAGATTTGGCTATGTTTCCAAGTTCAAACAAAGTTGGGCAAGGGTCCTGAACATTCTCTTGGTATACCAGAAAATATGAAACTTTGAATTTTTAGACGAGTTGAGATGATGAATTTGGGTTGTGATGGTGCTCCTCCTAGATGGTGGTGAGGTTAGAGATAAGGTTTATGGATAATTTAAGGTATTTTGATGGCGGTTTTGTAATGGTGGTGTAGTGGTTTGATCTTAGGAAAGATGATAGCTATGGTGGTTATGGAGGTTTTTGGATTGAATGACAAAAACCTTTGATTGAATGACAAAAGGCCATGAACTTAGTAAAAGAATCAATGTATTTCAATAAGGTCTCAGAATTTGTTAAAACACCAACTGGGATAAAAGCCACTGGCTATAAGTGGGTTTATAAGAGAAAAAGAGGAAAAAAAAAAAGGTGGAAACTTTTAAAGCTAGATTGGTAGTGAAAAAGAAATACTCTAAAAGAAGGAAGCGACTATGAAGAAATCTTTTCATTAGTGGCTAAGCTTAAATCCATCAAAATTCTACTTTCTATTGCTATAGTGCTATATTATAAAATCTAACAAATGAATGTCAAGACTATTGTCTTGAATGGGCATTTAAAAGAAGCCATCTACATGCAGAAACTAGAAGGGTTCATGAGCAACACATGGTATGCAAGTTGTAGAGATTCATTTATGGATTAAAGCAAGCGTCTAGATCATGGAACATCGGGTTTGATCAAGCAATTATATTGTTTAAATTCAGTCAAAATATTGATAAAACTTGTGTTTACAAGAAGATCCAAGGAAAAGCCGTAGCTTTTCTAATCCTTTATATGGATGATATTCTATTGATTGGAATGATGTAGGGACATTGTCTATGGTTAAGAGTTGGTTAGCAACACAATTTGATATAAAGGACCTCGTTGAAGCTAGTTATATTCTTGGTCTCAAGTTACGTAAAGATCAAAAGAATAGAATAATAGCTTTATCCCAAGCTACTTATATTGATCAAATTTGGTTAGGATGGAAATTTCCAAGAAAGGATTATTACTTTTCAAATATGGAATTACATTTTCAAAGAATCAGTCTCCCAAGACCCTTGAGGAAATGGAGTACATAAGAAAGATTAGTTATGTGGAAGCTATAGGAAGTTCCATGTATACCATGCTCTGTACTAGACCAGATTTTGCTTTGTAGTTAGAATGGTCAGTAGATATCAATCTAACCCTAAACACTATACTACAATTAAGCATATCCAAAAATATCTTAGAAGAATGAAGGATTATATGTTTGTGTTCTCTAGTGATGACCTTGGGCATATGGGAAACACGAATTCAAACACTATATCAGACAAAGACTCCAAAAAATATACTATTGGATATGTGTTTATATTAGGAAGGGGGTTTGTAAGTTGGAGGAGTATGAAACAAAGTTGTGTCATAAACTCTAGAACTAAAGCCGAATATATTGCTACTTTTGAAGCTATAAAAGAGGCAGTATGGCTCTAAGAATTCCTATAAAATCTTTAAATAGTACTTACGGCTTCTACACCCATGAAACTTTATTGTGATAATAATGGCGCGGTAGCTCAATCAAAGGAAATAAGAGACTATAAGAAGTAAAAATACACTGAAAGAAAGTTTCATTTGATTAGAAAGATCATTCAACAAAGAGATGTAGAGGTCACTCAGATGGTTTTAGTAAACAACTTGGCGGATCCTTGTATAAAATCTTTAGCTGGAAAACCTTTCAACTTGCACTTCGGGTCCACGAGCATATGAGAGATGCTTGAGATGCTCTGAGAACTAGTAGGAGATTGTTGGAATTGTATGCTCTTCAAATCTTATTTTGTAAATATATTTTCTAAAAGTAATAATATTGAGGTATTTTTCAGTATATCTTATATGCATAAGTAGAATTGACTAAACGTCTATTTAATCATATTATATGTATCTATGTGAAGCTTACAGGTATTTATAGAAGACATAAATACAAGTTATCTTATGATTAAATAAATGTAGTTCATAGTTTATAAATAAATGTAGTTGGATACTTTATTTATGTTTAGATTATAGTAAATTCATCAAATGATTTATCTTGATCATATATGAATTTATTGGTGTAGTTTGTCCACACTAAAATGGATCATAAATTAAATATAATTAACTTTGAAATGCATGTTAAACTTATTAATTCTCATAGGCATTGTTTTTACTTTAATCTTAATCTTAAATTAATTATGATTTCATATTTGTAAATGTAATTCTATTTAAGTTGCTAATAAATGAGATTCAATTAAGAATCAATTATCAATATTCCTATTGACTTGGTGGAACCATTTATAAATAGTGAAATTATGAGTTAATAATATGGAATTTGTACGATATATCTCTTGACAGATTTTTGATACTAGATCATTAAATTTTCTAGCTAAAAGATTGTCTCCTTGGCTATCCCTTTAGTAAGTTTTTGACACTTTATTATAATTGTAGACATCGGCTTTTTTTTTACTCGACTAGTTACATAGTTTTCAAACGGAACCATTAGTATTATCAAATGTGTTTGCCCTTTTCTTAACGTCCAATACTCCTCTCACCTGACTTAACCTTTTTTGGTAAAACAATTGAATATTTTGGTTAGATTTACCTTCTTCTAAAGCAAAAAGGGAAAAAATTACCAGTAATAGTATTAGCTAATGAAAATAATGAATAAAACTTCAACGTAAAAATTGTGAGGAAAAAACAAAAAATCTGTATAAACATGACTCTTGATTTAATATGTTGAGGACATGACTCTTGATTGACGTAGACTTGTTATTCATAGATATAGAATCCATAGCTCTTTTGTAGAGAATGGTATTCTGTTATAGGCATTATTCTATAATTGAAAAACTAGAGCGCTCAACCATTTGGATACATAGGTGTAACTGAATGGTATACTATTTATGGATAGTAAATATTCCGATGGTGAGATAATGGAACATCAGATAAAAATAATTTGGAAGGTAACATATAATCTATCCTTAAATTGATTATAAATATCCTATAGGGATATCATATATTATGATATGTCATAGATGAAAAGCTTACTGAAACTTCGTAATTTTATATAGTTCGAGAGCACAATTCTAAGCTTTTAGTGGAATAGTGTTAGAGTTCATAATTATAAAATATATGTATATGAGATATGTTATTTTATAATTATAGGAGCTTAATTTATATATATCCATCAGGTCCCCTTTGCTAGCTTATAATAATTATTGTAATGATACGACATGTTTTTTTTATATATTGGTGACTTATGTTAATTATTAGATTGACTAAAATTTGATAAATTGGATTTAATAGTTCATGTTGGTTTATTGATTGAATTAATTTTGTAAATTAATTCAAAATAAATATATTAAATTATTTGGATAATATTTTATTTGATATAAGATAATCTGTCTATGACTGTTTTAATCAGATAATTTCTCTATTGATATATTTGAATTAAAACTGAGACTCTATCTAAAATTTCCATATAAAATAAGACATTTTGAGATTTTCAGATTATCGCTCGGTCAGCAGACCAGTGGCCGAGTTCAGCAGGCCGATGCCATAAATTCGGTAGGCCGGTGCACATGTTTGGCATGCCAACCGTGCGATAATCTTAATGCGCATTTTTCACGCGTTTTTGGTCAGAAGTTGATCCAAACTCAATTTTGAAGCCTAATTTGATAAGGGCCAACCCTAAATTCGACCATTATATAAAGGGAACTAATTTTTATTATTCCTTAGATCATTTGAAAAGTATAGTGAGAGAAACTTTAAAACTCCTAATGAGCTATTATTTAACATCTAGAACCTTAGCTCTTGGGTTTCTTAGGTTGTTAGAAGGAGATATCACGGAGGAAAAACTATACGATGTGCAACCATCCACATTTTAATCGTGGAAAGAGAATAGGAAAGAAAACTAATTGGTTGATGCTCTTCCAGAATGTTCTTCTCTAATTTTAGTTTCTATAGTTTTCAGTCTATTGAAGAGGTAAATAAGATTTTTTATTAATTTATGTACTTAGCATGTCAAACTTGTTATTTGAAAAAGTTTGATTTAAAAGTTTTAAAATTCCGCTGTAGTTGTGTTTTCCAACGGGCACAATATTATTGGAGGGATGAGAAAGAAGACATATAAGGGGACACAGAAGTTGACACCATTGTATTACATCATATTGTATTGTATTGCTATGATATAATATGGTGTTTGGTCTCATAAAATTTTAACGGTGAATTTACTTAGTAAGAGCGGGGAATTTGGGTGAGAAATAGGAACCAACCCCATGGTTTCTTCCCAAAAGGAAATATATGGGCCCCACACCAGTTGAGATTGAGGGATGAGATTGACAATCCTATCCCCCACCCCTTCAAATTACTAGTTTACTCTTAATTTTACTTCTCAATTATGGATAAAAAAGTAAACAAATAAAAATGAGCGTTGCCTAATTCTTTAGACTGTACTCTTTTCTTCCTCAATTTCTTTGCTCTTTTCTTCTCTCTCAAGCATACAAAAAACCAAGAACTCCCCTCCTCTCTTCAAGGTGAATTGACAAAATTTTATTTTGATTGTGGTTATTTATATAACATGCTTGTGTTTTTATTTTCTTGTTCTTTATGTAGCCGTTAATAAATCGGTGGCTCGTTACAGGGAAAAAAATGATAGTTTATTTGTATGTATTTTTTTAATCATATTGTTATTTGTTTACTTGTTTTATATAGTGTCGTTTGTTGAATAGGTAAATTTTGTATTAAGTTTTTTTTTTTAAAATTGTTTTCATTTGTGAATAGGTTATTGTTTTAATTTTATTTTTGTTTCTCTTGTGCTTTCCTCGTAATAGCCAAGGGTGGAGGGAAGGACCTTTCTACTCAATGTATGTTATGTTGAAAACTATAGATGTTAAAAAACTGTGGCATGAGGAGGCCAAAAAAGCTTTATAAGATCAGAGAGATATTAAAGTAGCTTATTTTGAGTCTCTGTTGCTTCTCAATTACCAATCTGCTTTCTGAGTTGGTTTTGTTTCCAAATTTGTGAGCTGGTTTATTGTTTTAGCATTATATTTTTTTTCTTTTAATTATTTCAAGAAAAAATAATTATTCATTAAAAAAAATTTATCTCAATAATTGACTATATTTTTTAACTTCTTAAAAAAGTACAACTAGAACTAGTTAATTATTATTTTATAGTTCTAATATCAAAATAGTTATTATAGAAATTAATTTTTTAAGTTCAAGACATGAAATTTAATAGAAGGTCATATAAATAAATTTATAACAACTCATTCTAATTTTAAGTATAAGTAAATGCGTGAATAGGATTCATATTGATTTCAACTTCAATACCTGGAACCTAAGTAAACAATTTATCCAAACTCCAAATCCTGACTTTGAATCATGTCCACTCCGAATCTTGTCCACTCCAATCTAATACAATGTTTGGTCATCATAACATTGTAATATATGATATCATTAATTCTTAGATAATAGAACATTATAATCGATTTAAGTGTCTGATCTCAATCCCTTCCCAATATCAACACTAGGGCCAGCCAGACCTGCCTTGATACCAATTATGGTTCAACCTTGACCTTAATTGTGACCTGATATTGGCCCTCACTCCTACCCACCCAGCCCTAGACCTGGTCTTGGCTTGATCCTAGCTTTATCCTTATCTTAATCCCAAACTTAACACCAGAAGTTCCAATCCCAACCTTGTGCACCACCCACACTACACCTTAGTCTTAGCCGAACCCCAACACCAAGTTCGGCTTAGTCTCAATTGCAGGCCTAGACCTAACTCTTAATATTGGGCCTTATCCTACTATCAATCGTAGCCCTACTTGACATCGATCTCGATCCTACCATGACCCCGACCTCGATCATAGCACGACCTCAACCTTTACCCTGGCATTGAGCTTAACCCTAACTAGATACCAATTCTTACCCTAGGCTGATTCAATCTCAACCCACCTCTAGCCTCACTTTGACTCTAACCCAACCTCTTGTATCAGCTCGACCCAACCCAACTCAATCTAATCCTAGTTTGACCCTACCTCGACCTAGAGAGATATAAGAGTAAAGAAAAACACGATAACAATATATATATATATATGTATGTATACACATGATACAGTACAATACATTCAAGTGTATTGTATTAGACAAAATATCATGATTTACATTTGCATACAAATCATATTAACTTATACGATTCAATGTGATTATGCCAAATTTATATTAATATAAAATAAGACGATACAATTCTCTAATACAGTCTACCAAACATGTATTAGAATTTTTTTTTATTTTAAGTTTAGAACAATACAGTTTTTTAATAATACCTACAAAATATTATATTAATATAAAATAAGACAATACAATTATCTAATATAGTCCACCAAACATGCATTAGAAATTTTTTATTTTAAGTTTGGAACCGTACAGTTTTCTAGTAATACAATTTACTAAACACGCATTGGATTCTTTTTTTATTATTATTATTTTAAGTTGAGAACGGGGTCTTTCTTGCGATTGAAAGGGATGAGATATTAACAGGGTTTTCTTCATCTGGATTATACGATTTAGGTACTTTAGTACCTGAGTAATTGCAAGTAACTTTCCAAGTCACTGCCAAAAGAGAAGCAGATGTTAGAGGGAAAAAAAAAATCGTGAAAAGCATTTCAAGCATGTTTTAATCTGTAAATAAATGCTACGCACATCAATTTGTATTGTATAGTTGCTCAACCTTAAGCCCGTTTGATTCACACCAATAAAATATTTATCAGGCATGTGATTAGTTCTTATCCTTCTTTGAAAATCATCAAGTTATTTCCCCTAGAAAAAATCAAGTTATTCTCTCATGGACACTTTTATTTCTTTTGAGAAAAGATAAGTACTTACTCAAAGCTTGGGTGACTCTCCTCTTATCTGCAGTGAGAAATTTAGTGGGTGCTACAATCTTTGCTGGTCCACAAGTGTATCCAGAGCCTGGTGCTTTAAGAGTGAAGTTCATCGGCACCTTGACGGTTTTGTTAGTTGTCCCTGCGGCGCCCACACTGACCTGGAACGAGCTCGCGGCGTTGGCCTTGAGGACGCCCCCTTTGCAGCAATTTGCAATCTGTTGGTTGTAAGGAGTTCCTGGCAACAAATCGACCACCGTCGGATTCTTCTGACAACAATGCGGAAGGTTCCCTACAAATCTCGAGCAATCACCTTGCTCCGTCGTTTGTGCTCCCACCATGCTCCAGATTATTTCCTTCTTCGCCCACGTCCACCCTAATTCCCATCCTGGAGCTTTGATTTCGCGATGTTGTTGGAAGTTATACATTGTAACAACAGCCTGCACCCGATTGGTCGAGCTTTTAACGAAAAGCAGAAGAAAAAAAAAATTGTGACTATTCAATTAGTGTTTAAAACTATATTTTTAGAAGAGCTTAATTAATCAAAATTATTTTTTAATTTTATAATAAGCAATAAAAATATTAGGATAAAGTTTTGTGGAAACTCTACCACAAATTTTAGAGCCTGTAAGAGCTTTTTGAAGAGTTACTTTATAGTTTTAATTGAACATTTTTTTACAAATTATCCAAATATCTACGGAAATAATTTTTGGACCTAAGAAGCCATAAGTAGCTTCTTGACAACCATACTAACAACTTTATATCATATGAGAAGATTCAAGAAAGGGGAAAATTTACCACCTGTGGTGGTAGAATAACGGCAAAGAGATGACTTATTAAGGCTCTCGTTCCTATTACGAATCTCAATAGATTCCTCTCAAGGTATTGGGTTTGAGGCATGACAACACCATCCACTTTTTAGGCAAAAAAAAAAAAAAAAGGAAGGCAAGAATATTTAAAAAAGGGTTATTTATGTAAATAGTCTTGACGATTATACTTTAACTCACATTGGGCCTGACTTTTACTTTTAGAAGTTATACTAGCTTGATGTTTCGACAATTGACACAAATGGTCCTTCCATTAATAATCTGTCAATTATGGATGAAAAATGCATATGCCACATATGCATATATTAACGAGGATGTTTTCCCAATTATACATAACATTGAATTAAAAACACATTTTTTTAGCATTTAATTTAGAATGTAAACTCATATTATTATTTTTACTAAAAAAAAGCTCTAATTATTGTTAAAATTAGTTAACAACAAAAGGTTGAAATTACTTTTCATATTAAACTAAGAGAAAATTCTCTTAAAAAATAGGAGAAAAATATTAAACCAAACCCAAACCCCTAAGCCCAATAGCTTTCTAACTTTTGGTAGTGTGGAAATTGGACTACAGAACTAGGAGCATCGGGAGTGGGCACGACTGGTCTAGGCATGAAGGGGTTGAGCGTGAGGAGCTCAAGGAGCAATGGATTTGGGCGTGACTAATTTAGCATAGTGGAGAGGCTGGGTGAAATGGCCGTGGATGCTAGGAGTGATGATGTTGAGCATGACTGCTTGGACACAAGATAAGGCTTGTAGCATCCAGAAAATCCAATAATTGAGTATAATAAATTAAATACTTGTCATAACTATGCCATTAAGTTCATAAGAAAGTAAGATTTTGGATATGATAAATGCAAGTTCTTGTTAGATTGTCGGGAACGACAAGAGTATGACAGGCTCAGCCACGTTGTGCATGTTGAGCCAGTTAAGGAATAACACTAGCCTTCAGGTAGAAGGCTTAACGGCAGACTGTGATAATAAATAAAATGAACAATTATGAAAGAGTGCAAAAGTTTTAAAAAAATGGTTTACTCGAGACAGGTCAATACATCCTTAACGGTGTGAACAGAATTTCAGTCTGTTAATTACTTGTTCGGATATATCCAAAAGAACTCAAGTATTTAAATCAAGGGTTTTCTTAAAAACCTGAACACTTGTTATACATAAATATTCATAAAACTATAGCTTAAATTCTACGAATCTATAATTAGCATGAATTCGGTAGCATACAATACCGCTAAGTATTATGAGAAACTATTAGAAACCAGTTCAATATCAGAAACCCTCTATCTCAAAGTCAAGATGAATAGAGTTTATTAGCAAAAAATCGAAAAGTCAATAGATAAGAATTTCAAGTATGGTACTGCATTAATAATGTATAGATAGACGCTCCAAGACAATTAAATGAAATCAAGTAGCTTTCACTCAATATGGAGAGTATGTTAGTAAACATCAAGGAATTAAAGTTATAAGTGCAAAAAACTTGGACAATCTTACAGATGACCAAGAAAACCCTAGAATTGGATATTGAAATTTAAATATTTAAGGTAAGGATTGTCATGAAAACTTTCACATTTTATTCTATGATTGAAGAATTCATAGAATTATAATATAAATTCAAAAATTCTATATTAAATATTGAAGCTAGATTTTATAGCTCTTCTGAGTAAATGATTTGGTTTATGATTTTACACTACGATTTTAGATGGAGGCAAATTTAAATCATAAATTAACTTGAAAATTTAACATATAAGATTTTCTAGTATAGTAGTGTTCAAGGAAACAATCTAATATGCAAAATGTTCTTAATTGCCAATTAGCTAGAAACTGGAATTATGCAAGAAGCATTTTTGGTAAAAATGTTATCCAGACTCAAGAATTGATACTATTAAAGACTATAAATTCTGAAATAAGTGCAAAGAAAAGTTAATATTAAATTTTTAGCAATTAAAATAAAAATAAAAAACGCAGCGCTCTTAAAGCTACATTGAAATCGATCATTCTCTGCTTCCAATTTCCATTTTGCAATAGGTTTTGTCACAAAAGAAAATAAATAAATAAAAATCTGCTTGCTAATCAATACTCACAACATAGCCGTCTGGAGTCCAGGCCATCGCATCCCATTTGATTGTGATATTTCCAGTTGAATGACGTACATAATGTGCATCTGCGGGAAAGCTAAAAGAAAATTAGAGATCCAACAATTGAGATCGGAGACCTTTTGTTTTTTAGTAGAAGTTAAATTCCATTCAACATCAGATTTTTTTTTTTTTTTTTGGGTGGATCTGTATGCTAATGCCGGGGAGAGTTGGGATGGGATTCGTGTATGTAATAGTTGCCGAAAAGAGCAAGTAAAATAAATCAAAAACAAAAACTAGTATAGAAATGCAGTTCGGGAACATGGAAACCAACACTGCGATTCAGAAGCTTACAAACGTTTTATCACTTGAACACTGACCTGTAGAAGTGAATGAGAAGCTAGAGAGCAAGAAGAGAACCGAAATGGCGAAGCTGGTGAGCTTAGCTGTGGATCCAGTTGAGTTCTCCATTGCTTCGCCGTTGTTGAGTTTGAGATGTGATAAATAGGGGGGAGAGAGAGGACGTCTTTTGCAAATAAATCCATTTTCTTACTTTTACTGCGGAAGAGCGTGTCCTTTCGGACGTGCCAGAAGGGATTCATTAATTTTCTGCATGTGTATTCAGTTTTTACCACAAATTTAATTATAAATAGTAAAATTTTTTTACATATTATAATAACAATAAAAAAATTATTACAGTATAAAACTTTCACATATTATAATAAAAATGGCTCCTATTATTTTTTTAAGCACACGTTAAACTTAATTATTGTGAAGAGTTTCTAAAATAATAATATTTAGACAAATCTCAAATCTGGTAGTATTTATAAAATAATATATATATATATATATATATATATATCCCTGACTTTATTTGATGGGATATGTCTGGCATACGTGGATATAAAGCCAAAAACGTAGTTGAAGAAGTTGATAGGATATTGCTGGCATTCGTGGTTCGGCCTCTTTTTTTAGTTAGAAAATGTGGTTCAGCCTTTTTTTCATAATTTAGTCCAATTCTTTTGTCAAACAATTAAAACAAATATTTGGTCCAATTCTTTAGTGAAACAATTAAGAGGCCGTTTGTTTTATGTCTTGAAACTAAGGCTGGTAATTTCAGACATATATAATGATACGATACGAAAACGACACGAGATAAACAGATTTAGACTGCACGTTTATTAATTGTGCCATAAATAGGTTAGCACGAATAATACAAAAATAAACGGGCTAGATTCGTACTAACACACTAAACACACCTTAACACGTTTAATTGAACAGCCGTAAACATGTTGACACGACCCGTCTATTTATAACACATTTAAACTTAAAAATAAAAATATTTAAAATATTTATAGTAGGTTAATATTAATTAGATATTATGTTTTTGTTAATTTTTTTATTGGCTTTTTAAAAAAAATTAATTTTTTTATTTTTTTATTTTTTTTTTAAATTTTTAGTTAATTGGGTAATAAACGTGTCATATGCGTGTTGTTATCGTGTCAGCCAGTCACGGCACGTTTAATAATCGTGTTAATCGTGTCGTGCCGTGTTATGCGTGCAATATGCGTGTCATGTTCGTGTTTGTATTTCTGACACGTTTATTAATTGTGTCATGTTCATGTTTGGGCTAAACGTGCCGTGCTATAAACATGCCGACACGAACACGGCACGAACACGATTATTGTCACATTTAATTGAAACAACTTTTTATATTTAAATTTTTAAAATTTTTTAGATGCGAACATTTTTTTTAAATTCAAATCAAATAAATTATTTGAATTCAAGTTTTTAGAATTCTATATTCTTTTGAACTCTTTGGACTAAGATATGTTTGCTTAAGTAAAAGCTGAAATTCTCTCTCTTATATTTAAGCAAAAAAAATCATAACTTTTTCCTTTAATATCCGATTGAAACTATTTTTTTATTGCATTCTTAATAAAGAAAAATAAATCAAAATCTATATTGTATTTTTTTAGTATCATAAACATTGAGATTTTGTTAGACTTGTTAATAAATTAAAAACTTTTTTCTCTATCTACTTAAACACAAATTCTAATTATTCTCTATTCAAATCAACACTTTAACATCAATTCAAACAGCAATTTAACAATTCAAATCTGTTTACCAAAGAGACCTAAATGTTGTGGTCAAATTTACCATATGCTAAAGTAAAAAGTCTTCTTGTTAAAAAAAATTACCAGTAATAGTACTAGCCAATGAAGATGATGATGGAACGTGTATGTAAAAATCATGAACAAAAAACAGAGAAAAAAAAATCTGAATTAGAATTCAACCAAAACATCTTTTAAATTAAAAATATTCAACTAAATAGCAGTATAAAATAATAGTCTTTTTGAATAATTACACAACATGAGAATATTCAACTAAATAGCATTAGTTTTTTTTTTTTGTATAAAATATTCAACTAAATAGCATTAGTTTTTTTTTTTTTTTTTTGTATAAATTAAGAACAAATCATTGAACAAAATTATCATTGAAGTCAAATACTTGAAATGATTATGCTGTAGAAGGTAACGAAAGAAACAATAATATTAATTATAATATTCTAAGGGCGTGAGCATGACATGAACTTTCAGAAAGTCTTGTCAATAGGACCATTTTATATTCATTAGATATAAATGTAATGCTCGATAATTAAACAACTCACACTCAATAAAATAGACCCAAACGCACCAAATTATTATAAAAACTAAAACATTCAAAATTCAAAAACAAAATCTCATATTTCAAAAAAGAAAAAGAAAAAGAAAAACAAAACAAAATCTCAAAAAAAAACCCAAAACAAAAAGAAAAAAAAACATTTGGGTCTCGTCCCAAACAAGATTGCCGACGGAAGGGGCTGTGTTGCTGCAGGTTACAAGGGCGTTAGACCTCACAGGCCGAATTGCGAGCTCAGATCCAGAGGTCATAGGTAGCGACCCGTTCGTGATTCCATCGAATTTAGATTGTAGAGGTCGTGGGTCGTGACCTTGCAATGGTGCTCGACCACCACAACGAGCCGATCGACGGTAAGAGGCAGTGACAGAGAAGCTGATTGACCCCCCGTCTTGTTCCCTCATGGGCAAAGCTCCTAGCGATGGATGTGTCGTTGTGGGCAATCGCAACCACCGTTGCTGGCGATTCCATCACACGGAGTTCGTGACCTTGTCATGTGATGGTCGAGAGCTTTTGTTTTGACTCCGTCCTGGCCAAGATTGTGAGCGTTGCAGATGGAATCGCAGCCCCCATCGTGGCTAAGATCGCCGGGAACGATATCGGGAATGGAAGATCTCCTTTTTCTTTTCCTTTTTATTGAATTTTTTTAAGTGTTTCAATTGTGTGGTACAAAGTTAAGAGAGAATTTGAAACCATCAAGATTCTCTAGAATTTAGTTTTAAGTTGTTATTGCTTTTTTCAGTTATGAAGAGGTTAAGTAGCCCAAATTCTTTGGGTGCTTTGATCTCCATTTACCCATCAAAGATAAACATAAAATAACTTATAATGTGACTAATTATTGTATTTAGTCTAATTTCTCTGTGAAGTTTGAGTTATTATTAATTTTATGCTTATTGAATTATCATTTTGTAACGAGCCTATTGTAGGATATCTCGACGGTTAAAGGCCCAAAGGGCAAGGTAAAGGCCCAATGTGGCCCAAATAGAATCTAAGCCGAGATAACCTCAGAGCTCGTCTCTCCAAAGGGTAGTCGAGATTAAAATGACTTTGTGATTTTTGCCCGTGAGTGTGCCCTTAATTCCAAAAAGAAAAAGGAGTAAGTGAGGCTAATAGTAGAGACAATGCACCTAGAAATGAGGCCACTAGCACAAGCTTCAAGGCACTTTTAAGCATTTATGGACACCATGCTCGAATATTATGGCTTGGCACAAAACACGAAGATTCATGTCTCCATTATCATTATTTTAATCACTCTCTCATAAAGCCTAAAGGCTATGTAAGGGAGAGATGGAGACAAGTAAAGGGGCTAGACTTCTGATCATTGTAATCACAGAAAACACATCTCTATAACTTTCTTCTTCTACAATCTTTGATGAACTTATGTATTATGTTTGCAAAAATCAGATAAGAACATACACTATAGTAGACAAAGCTCATTTTCATGTGAATTACTATAAATCCGTGTCTCTATTTTTTACCTCTTCTCAAATTTTTACTACATGCACCTTGAATGATTGTGAGGATTATTGTGAAGATTATTGTTGATTAATTTTTAGCATCAACAATAGGCGCTAGAGGAAGGGCCCTTTATTTATGAAGAATGGACCACCAGCATCATTGGATAATCAGGCAACCATTATAGTGACAACTTGCACCAATCATACTAGAGCCAACACCAACAACTCTATCATGCATGGGGGGATGCCAGATCAGTTGGAGGTGGCAGAAGAGCAAGGAGAGGGAGGTAGTCTTCGAAGACCACCTTGTTAGAGCAGAAGGTATATAGAATAAGCAGACTACTCGAGCAGATCTCAACGACCCTAGTTAGTCTTCAAGGTTGTAGCCCTCCAAGTGATGACCCAGGAAGACCTAAAGGACCCATCTAGTAGCCAAAATGGTGGCCAAGGTAAACCTGAGGGAAATGACGAGATTGAGGGTGGCCGACAAGGGAAGACCAATTCAAGAGGTAGCCAGGCACGAAGGAGAAAAGCAAAACAGGCTTGGCTTTAAGAAGCTGACCCATCGAACTAGCAAAGGCGAGACATAGATCTACCTGTACTCCATCCTAGACACGACGCTAGGCCAGAAGAGTCCTTAGTGCATGTAGCAGGCAACTTAAGGAATCAGCATCGAAAAAAAGACTTAAGGGAACACCTATGCAAAAGAAGAGCCGCATCAATAGGAAATGATCTTAACACAACTGACTAGCCAACAAATAGTTAGCTAGTTGACCCCAGCATAATAGCCTAGCAGGTGAACTAGTAAATTCAAATAGTGTTAGGAATCCCTACCGACGTGGTTAAATGGCTGGCAAGCTGCGTCAAGAAGCTGGAAAAGAAACTCAATGTTCACCATAGGAGAAGATAACCTATACAACCCCTTTTGCATTTTCTATCATGGGGTTACCTCTTCTAAAGAGGTTCAAGCCCCCAAAGATGACACCATACAAAGGACTCACGGATCCAGATAGCCACATCCAGATTTATGTGTGATATATGGAACTCTATAAAGTTCCATAAGAAATTATGTGTAGGGTCATTAGCCAGTCCCTCTCAGGATCAGCAAGGAGATGGTTTAAAACATTGAAGGCAAGGACTATAACTTGCTTTTAGGATTTAAATAGCCTTTCTCAACCAATTTGTGGGGTTAGGATATTTGCCATCCGTCAAGGAAAAGCTGAGCTTCCTTACTCAAGGGCCAAATGAATCCTTAAAGGATTAGCTTGCGAGGTTTATTAGAAAAGTGGTTGCCATGAGTGGAATTTCGAAAAATGTCGCCCTCATAAGGGCACTAAGCAGCATGTGAATGGGCATTCCTTTCAGGGATGATCTTGACTGAAAAAGGCCCAAGACATACCGAGAATTCCTAGAGAGGGCCAGAGGTTACGTCAATCAAGAAGAGGTCAAAGGGCTGGCCTTCAGAAAGACGATGTGGACTGGCAACATTAGCGCTCAACCTTCAGGGGATGGAGGTCAAAAGAGAGCAAACCTTTAGGGATAGGAAATCCCAAAGTTACCTATCTATGATCCCTCAACGAATTCCTCAGGACAGGTGGTTGTCATAGATAACGGCAAGTGATACAGGCCAAAAGTTAGCAAACGTCGACCTCAACAAAGGTATGTCAATTACCATAGCCTTACTACTCTCATTGATGACATCTACCACTAAATCAGTGATTAGCCCTACCCCAATGTCCTCCATTGATGAGATCAAACCCAGACAAGCAGAACTAGTCCAAGTATTGCAAATTCCATGGCGATGTAGGACACTACACTAGTGAGGTTGGGAGCGTAAAGCATGAGATAGAGAGGCATATAAAGGAAGGTCGGCTACATGAATATAAGGCAAATAGGAACCGGACACACAAAAGGGGGAACGGTCGCCCAGGCAATAGAAGGAATGATGCACCACGATGCGAGGGAGACCGATGACCAAAAGAAGATAACACACCCATAGTGTGATCTACACAATCTACGGAGGGCCATACCCTGGGGGAGATTCGCGGAGATCCCAAAAGGACTACACCCAAGAAGCGAGAGAAAAGCTCAAAGAATAGGTGTTGGAATGTGTCGATGGGTAGGATGGCCAAGACGTCGAGGTATAGGGGGATAGAAATTACTTTCTTAAAGACAGATGTCCACGGGTTGTATTTCCCCCATAATGATGCTCTGGTTGTCGAGGCTATCATTCGAAACTACACTGTGTGCCGAATCATGGTGTATAATTGCAGTTTTATCTACATCATCTACTCAGATTACTTGAGCAAGATGGGGATCTCGCTAGACCAGACGACGTCGATCTCTCACCCAATGTATGGGTTCACCGGAGACAACTTGACACCCAAGGGAACAATTACGCTTCCAGTTATAGTAGGGGAGAAGCCGAGGGTAACCACGATCATGTCTAACTTCCTCGTGATAAAAGTAGAGAGCAATATGATACAGTGATAGGAAGGCCCACATTAAGGGCCTTGAAGGCCATAACCTCCATTTATCACTAGAAGGTGAAGTTTCCCAGTGCCCAAGGAATGGGAGAGATAAGAAGGAATCAATATGAGCCCAGGCAGACCTACTTCAATGCTGTCCACGCTTACGCTAACCCCAGGAGGATGGAAATTAGAATGGTAAACAGACCAGTAGCAAAAGACCTAGACCTAAGGCAGGGGGAAGAGGTAACCAGTATGGAACCCGACTAGGATTTGATATAAGTAGCTGTAGATGGGGATGACCCCTCTAGAGTTCTTAGGAATGGGTCAAGGCTAAAGAACAAAGAAGCGGATGCATTTGGGAGGTTCCTCGACAAGAATCTTAATATGTTTGCATGGATCCACGAAGACATGGAAGGGATTGACCCATAGTTTGACTATCATTGCCTCAATATCGACCCAGTTATTCCCTGAAGAAATAGGAGAGGCGACCTTGAAACCCAGAAAGATATGAGGCGTTTAGGTAGGAGGTCGATAAGCTAGAATACGGGTTATCAAGGAATTGCTTTATCTCGACTAGTTCTCAAATCTCATCCTCGTCAAAAAGCCTAACGGAATGTAAAGGACGTGTGTTGACTTCAATGATCTAAATAAGGCCTACCTAAAGGACAGTTCCCTCTACCCCGAATAGATCAACTGGTTGACGTTATGTCGGGCATAAACTATTCAACTTTATAAATGCTTGCTTAGGCTATAACTAAATCCCTATACATCCACGAGACCAAGAGTATACCACTTTCATTACAGATAAATGTTGTATTGTTACTGTTGAAAAAATAGTACGTAGCGAAATTTTAAAATTTTTATATCAGAGTATTTTTCAAAACACAAGTTTGACACGCTATATGCATAAATTAACTAGATCTCACTAACCTTAAGCTCCTGCAATCAATGAAGAGAAGTAACGTTCCAAAATGACATCAACCAACTGGCCTTCTTTACTTTTCTCTATCTATGATTGAAGTGAGTGTGGGCTCACATGTACAGCTCTTCCACCATGTGACTCTCCTTCCAACCAATTGAGAGAACCCAAAGCTAGTGTTCGTGATTTGTGAACAACAGCTCTCAGGAAGTTTTAGGATCTTACCAGCAGAGTTTTACTCTTAATCTCTTAACTACTCTAAATAATAATAAGACTCACTCCTTTTTATATATAGATTAGGCTCAGGAGTCAATCCTTATTAGATAAGGCCTCAAAAATTCGAATCAGAATCAAATTCAGATCAATATCTGATAAAATTTGCATAGAAATGCGTAATTTTTTCATCGACGGGTCGACAGGCCGAACTGGCAGATAGGCCTGCCGAACCTCCTCAATCGACAGGCCGAACTTGAAGATCGGCATGCCGAACCTCCGATAAAAGATCCCTATGAATCTTCATTTTCCACCCGAGATTCTTGGGATAGAGCTTCAGTTTTAATTCAAATAACCCAATAAAGAAGTTATCTGATTAAAACAGTCATATCTAAATAATCTCTAGGAAAATAAATATTCCTAATAATTCAACAAGTTTATCTTGAATTAATTCAAAATTAATCCAATCGATAAATAAACATGAATTATCCGTTTCTGATAATTCAACAAGTTTATCTTGAATTAATTTTGTCACAAAATTAATTCAACTGATAAATAAACATAAATTATCTGATTTTACCGAATTTTAGCCAATTTGATAAATCTTACATAAGTCACCAATTATTGAAAAAACACGCCGTATCATTTCAACCTCAATGCTACTCCACTATCCTGATAAATCTTACATAAGTCACCAATCTTATAAATAGCTTTTGCATATGCTTACCCATCAATTGCTTAGAAGATAAAGTATTAGATGACATTAAAGGAATTGATGGGGAAGCATATGCAAAAGCTATTAACAAGTTTGAACAATAGGTGTTGAGAGTATTGTTTTTAGAGATGCCAGAGCATAGAAGAAAAAGATTGGGTCTTGGGTCTAAAATGAAGAGCATTATATGTTGAGATGAACGTAGAAATAGATGGTTTAGGTTTTGGAATTGTTATTTTTATAGATTTTGTTTGCAGTTTCTCTTTCTTATATTCTATTTTGGAAGTGCTTCTCTCTCTTCATTGATTATGTTATCTTCATGGCTTAGGTTTTGGAATTATTAATAGATTGTATTCTTTCTTTGCTTCATTCAGTCTCAAAATTTAAGCACTATAGTATATTTGAAGTGTTCATTCTTTTTCTTTTTATTAGGAAGCTAATACACACTATCGGTAGTATAATCATATCTTGAACACACATATATGATAATATCATAGAACTATTATAATGTAATAACTATAAAAGGGTTCCATAGTTGCAGTGTAGCTTTGTAATAAGTATGTTCGGTTCTACCAAAAATGCATGCAAAAGTTTAAATCTCACATTGAAGAAGAAGAAGAAGAAGAAGAAGAAGAAGAAGTAGCATATGTTTTATTTTCATTTCTCTACGAAATGTATTGAAATTGTTATTTTTTTTTTATTTTGCTGACCTCAACGACGTGTCTAGCTGTCAATACCAAGCCCGCCAATGAGCCCAGTTTGTTGGCTCGACCATGACGATGAGTTTGGCCTGCAAACACTATCCCAATGACGAGTCCATCTTGACCTTGACTCTTACCTCGATCGAAACCGACCTCAATGGTGTGTTTGACGTGTAGTCCCGGCCTCGACAATGAGTCCAGTTTGTTGGCCCGACTTCGACAGCGAGTTTAGCCCAACTCCAACTCTGGCCATCGATAATCCTATCCCATCATTTCGATAAGTCAAGTTCATATCAACTATATTGATTTTTTTGTTTAAAAAAACATGTAACAAAATTTCCTATCAAATACACATTTTTTATTTTTTTAAATAGAAAACAAATAAGAGTTTTCAAACATGTTTTTTGTTTTAAAAAAAAATAAAAACAAAAGAAAATATTTTTTATTTAAAAAAACAAAATACAAAAATAATACCAAATGAACCATAAATATTTTTTTTTCTTCTAGTCACTCTTTTATTTATGATCTATGTTATAAAAATTTCAATTATCACTAAATACGTGCGATGCACGTACTTAAATCAGTATTTACAAAAAGTAAGTATTTTTTGAAATATAAAAGTAAATGGCCTTTTTAAAAATACTTTTAAAATAAATGACTACAAGTTTTTTAAATTAGGCAAATGATATCAATCGAGTTTATCAGTGATAAACTCAAGTTTATCGAATTTAACACTAATAAACTCGAAAAGTTTATCAGATGAATTTAGTTTATCACTGATAAACGCTCATTTCCTTAGTTTAAAAAAATCATGGTCTTTATTTTAAAAACATACAGCCTAATTTCTTTTAATATGATTTTGATTTTTTTATTTGTTTTATATTAGATTTAACATTAAAAAACATTAAAAAAAGGGGGGAAAAAAAGCAAAAATAAGTGCAAACTGCAAGAGTGTTCGTCTTCGGAATCCTCAGAAATTAGGGAGTTCGTTTGTTTGGGAGGTTTAGGGCTTTTTTAGGGGGAGAATTGAGATGGAAAGCGGCAGCCTGGAGCACACTCTGCAGGATGCGAAGCTCTTCAGACACCTCAATTCACTCATCGTCGCTCATCTTCGCGACAACAATCTCAATCAGGTAACTTCTGATTTGTTTTTTTCTTTCTATATTTAATTTCCGTTTGGTTGCTGAGAAAATGTATAAAAACAATACAATTTGTATAGTGTAACGTTATTAGTTCCAAGGAGGAGTTTTATTTTAGTTTCCTAGTCTTTTGTTGAGCAGATTAGAGAAAATTGAAAAGTTCTGTTTGTCCCTGGGAAATTTGAGGAATAGACAATACATAATATTGACTTTTCATGTTGATTTTCGTTTACATCATGTTGGTTTGAAAAGTAAAACGGAAACAAAGGTCTTCATAGTTCATTAATAAGCCAAGCTGGTATCAGCAATTGAGCAATGTACCAGCAAATTTTCACTTGAATTTGATTGTTATGGCTGATTTTGAATTTTGGGTATTGACCGAATTTTAGGCTGCACGTGCTGTTGCTTCTGCAACGATGACACCCTTGAATGTTGAAGCCCCAGCTAATAAACTTCTTGAGCTGGTCGCCAAGGTTTGTGGTTTGATTCTATGCTTTTGTTCCCTCTTGTCAATGTTGCAAAATTTGTTGTTGGGTTAGGGAAGCGATAAAAGTTTTTGGTGATAAGGTTAGAACAGGGTCTTGCAGTTGAAAAGGATGAGGTTTTAAGGGGGGTTTCTTCATCTGGATTATATGATTTGGGAACATCAATACCTGCAGTGTACAGCTCAGTTCCTGCTCCTTTTGCCTCTGCTGCTCTTGATTTCAGGTTGTTACTCCGTTCAGAATAAGCTCATGTGGCATTTTACTAGTTTGGGATCTTATGTTTTGTAGCATCCAACTGCTATGAATGATGTCTCTAGCGATGTATATGGGACTTTCAAGTTCATATTTTATTTAATATAAAAAGTTCCTGAGACATCTTCAAGTTAATATTCCTTAACATATGTTTGAAACTTATAAGTCTTGTGAACATTTTTGCAATATCTTATTTTTGAATATTTTTCTCTCTCTTTATCTACTTGAGCTCATTGGAGTTGGACAAGCTGTTTCACATCTCACACATGAAAACTATTGTTATTCATGTAAACACTAATAAATATACAGTTCACCCGTTATGGATCAACGTCCAATGACAGTCTATTAGAAATCAACCGCAATTCTCCTTAAAAAAAAAAAAAAAAAAGAAATCAACCACAATTGAAAAGTCTAGATCTACTAGCTTATGTGGTTTGGCTTTTGAATAGCCAAGATACATAAATAACATAAAAGTTTCGCTTGCTCCTGATTATTGATATTTATTATATTATTTGAAGAAATCCTACCAAGAAAAAGTATACGAACATAGAAGGCTGACTATGCATGATTTCTGTCAAACAGTTCTGTGCAGGATACAAAAGGCTCATCAAAGAGTATCCCAAAGCATGAGCCAAGGCATCTTTCAGAGCACAAGGTAAACATACGTACAATAAATTTTTGGTTAAATTATAACTTTTTTCTTCTAGAAAAAAAAAAGAAAAGAAAATATACAACTTGTTTGTGACTAAAGACATCCTTTTTTTCATTTTTCCTCGACTGTTTCTAGAACGTTGCCAGATGTGCAAGGTTTAGTCTTGATGGGAAGTATATTGCTACTGGAAGTTCTGATACATCTATAAAGCTATTTGAGGTGTGGATTTATATGGTTGTTACAATTTGTTTGTTCTTCCTTCACTGTGGTTTATAACTCATTCCCAGGCACTTCTCGGTTTTAGGTTGCAAAAATAAAGCAAATGATGCTACCAGATGCAAAAGATGGTCCTGTGCGACCTGTGATACGAACATTTTATGACCATGCACTGGTGAATTTACATTTTGCTCTTTCTTATTTCTCATTTTCATACCAAAAAGAAAGAAAAGGCCTCAAAGGATCTTCCTATTTAACGCTTTTGTTTTTTCTTTCCTCTATTGCATAATTGCAATTTGCCAGCCAATAAATGACCTGGATTTCCATCCTCAAAACAATGTTCTTATATCTGGAGCCAAAGATCAAACGATTAAGTATGTCTTTTAGCTTACATTCTCGTTGTCCTTTACTGAGAAATTATGTATAAGCTTTTCCTTTTTTGATTGAAAGCTCCAGAGAAGCTAAAACATCATTCTCTTTCCATTTTTGATAAATCCTTTATGGCCTTCCCTGGTGGTGAAGGAAGAATATTTTACTCGGGATTATCATGAAATGCTTGTGATTTTCAGGTTCTTTGACTTTTCGAAGATGACTGCAAAGAGAGCATTCAGAGTTATCCAGGTTTGTGTATCTTGTCTTAATGGTTTGAAGGATGTGTTTTTGGATTTGACTGCAGAGTTGCAACTAAAGTTCAAAAGATTATTCTTTTCGACAATTTTTTTTTCATTCTCAGGATACCCACAATGTGCGCTCAGTTTCTTTCCACCCTTCCGGGGATTTCCTTTTAGCTGGTTAGTTTATGTTATAATTTTTTTTTTATTGCTTGTCATGTAATGATTCCCTTTGCAACTTATATATATCTATATTGGCACTTGAGTGGAATTTGGGTACCAATTACTTGAATATGTTGCTATAACTTCATAACAGATCATCCTTCTTTGGCCTTAGAAATTTCTTACTAATGACATTGAAAAAAATTATTGAAATCACAGGAACTGATCACCCAATTCCTCATTTATACGATATCAATACCTTTCAGTGTTACCTAACAGCGAGTATTCCGGAGATTGGTGTTAATGGAGCAATAAATCAGGCATATTCAATTCCCATTCTTGTCATACTTCATATGTTAGATAAATTCAATAGTGTCAAAAAAAAAAAAAAATCCTTTTGTTTTATATCAGGTCAGGTATTCAGCTACAGGTGGTATGTATGTCACTGCTTCGAAAGATGGTGCACTTCGTTTATGGGATGGTGTAAATGCTAATTGCATACGGTCTATAGTCAGTGCACATGGACCATCAGAGGCCACTAGTGCAACATTTACCAAGGACCAAAGGTTGAGATCACAAAATCGTTTACGTTTTGAAATGCGTATCCATGAATAATAATCATGTAGACTTGAAATCTTTGCACTAATGTCCTAAGGCACAACAAAACTTCATGCTCTGGATTTGGGACATGACTAAAAGATAAACCTTATAGGTTCATTCTCTCATGTGGAAAGGACTCCTCTGTGAAGCTATGGGAAGTTGGAACTGGAAGATTGATCAAGCAATACCTGGGAGCTACACATACACAGTTGCGCTGTCAGGTACCCTAGGACAACCTTTTCTTGGCTGTTTTTGTGTTAAGGACTCTATTGCTGGAGTGATGGGCACAAGCTTCTCAGTATTGATTCATATGGAATTAGCTCGACCTGTGCTTTTTTTTTTATTGTTTTTGTTTGCTTTTTGTTTTTTTGTTTTTTGTTTTTTTTCTCTTTTTTTTATTTTATTGGCTATTGGGAAGGTGGAAGCTCTCTGTTCTTTCTGGGCATAAAAATATGAGCAACTATGTTTATTATATCCTTCTCTCTCTTTTATGAAATCAAGGATTATCACAGAAAGCTTGCAATTAAATAAGGATTTAGGAGTAGGAGCTATGAAAAAATCTCGCCACATGGTTGGCTATAATCTGCTTTCAAATTAGCGAGTGTATTTTCATGTACATTTCTTTTAGACACTCAGTTCCTATATCACGCGTTCAGTGATCTGGAGACAGGCAAATCAAAATTACTCATCTGCAGGAATTTAAGTAACTAGGTAGACAGTGTAACGATTCTATTACATATTTCTTCTGTAAGCCAATTGTATAAATCTAATTCTATTACATATTTCTTCTGTAAGCCAATTGTATAAATCTAACCCGCGGCCGCCTTTTGTTTAATGGTACAAAATTTGCTTTTACACATGCAATTTTTCTCCAATTTAGCCAGCACTCTATCTCTCTCTCCTTTTTTTTTTATATTTTTCAAAGGAATGACATAGTGAGTTTATTAGGGCCTTCAAACATTTATTTGCAGGCTGTTTTCAATCATACTGAAGAATTTGTACTATGCATAGATGAGCCAAACAACGAGGTTTGTTCAGCTTCATGTTCTTTTGGTCCAACAAAGTCATTTCCAATGTTACATTTGCAACTTACGTAAACTCTGGGGTTGGCTGCAGATTGTTGTATGGGATGCCTTGACAGGAGAGAAGGTTGCAAGGTGGCCTTCCAACCATATTGGTGCTCCGCGTTGGCTTGAGCACTCACCAATAGAGGCAGCATTTGTTTCCTGTGGAACCGATAAATCAATCCGTTATTGGAAGGAAGCTCCCTAATCTGCAGATGATAGATTTTCTTAATTCTTCTCAAGTTGAAGAATTGATCTTTGAATCCAACGATATCTTGTGCCCGTGACTTGTGAGCTTTCAGAATTTTTGGTTTTGTTTCTTTGCCAAATCTCTTTTGTGAGGCACGTCATTGTTATATGCAGAACACGTTTTTATGTAGTTGTTAGCTTTCTTTTTGTTACTTCTTTATGGACGTATTGAGAACTTGTGATATTGTAGTAAATACGTGCAGAAAATATACCTGCATGTATGTATATTATCGTTATGTAATGTTCCAAAGTTTTCTATTGCCATGAATTTGTATTTTTTTTTTTGAGGGAATATATTTGGAATTTTAGATCCAACAAAGACGTCAACTACTTGCTAGGACTGGTAAAAAAATGTTTAAGGTCATTTACCTTTTTATATTTATATTTTAGGTTCATTTAAGCATTATAGCGTTGGTTTTTGATGTTATTGAATTTATACCTTTAGATTAAATTTAATATATAAATTTATATATTTTCTCAATCAATATTCAATTTTGGTTTACAAATTATTCAAAATACCCTTAAATTGTAAAACAAGAGATCTTTAACAAACTTAAAAAAAAAAAATCTACGAGGGTTTTTGACTTCAAAAATGTGTAAAACATTCTAAAAAATAGGTAATTTGCCACTTTTTATCTTTGTTTTCGTTTAATTTTTTTAAAAGTTTTAATTTTTTTTTCTTTTACTTTAAGATAATTTAGTCATTTTAAAAGTCAAAATCAAGAATTAACTAAGGTAACTTATAAATCTGTGTATTAAATCTAATATGCAAGTGTGCATTCACTGAGATCAAAAACCAAAAGTATCATTTTTCAATTAACATAAAATAAAGGGTATAAAAAATAAATATCACTAATAGGTTTAATAATTGGGCGGGAAAACTTGCCGCCCGGTTTAAATCCACGAGAGAGATAGGAAGCCTCATGTCACGTCCCAAAGAGCTCTTGTTGAGAGGTGGGCAGCCCAGGGCTTAAGTACTGCTCTTCGGTCCTCTACTTAGCCGATGTGGGACTTTTTGTACGTTACATTCTCCTCCACCCAATCGCGTGACGCACCCGTCACGGATTGGCTCCCCTGAGGGTCCCACTGAACCGTGGAGAGTCCACACACCTGACAGGTAGTACCCTGCTCTGATACCACTTGTCACGTCCCAAAAGAGCTCTTGTTGAGAGGTGGACAGCCCAGGATTTAAGTACTGCTCTTCGGTCCTTTACCTAGCCGATGTGAGACTTTTTGTACGTTAAACTCAACTGACATCCCACTATTGCAATATGCCACGGCCACCAGTGGTCTGTCTTTGGTTTACTTGAAAACATCATCTTCACCCAACCAAACCAGCTCTTCTTCTTCTTATGCATTGCAAAGTGTTCTTCATAAAAAGGAAACTGACCTTTTTGAGTTTTAAAGAGAACCTTCAACGATCGAGTCATTTTTTGTCGTTAATTATAGACCTCCAACGACAAAAAACAGCAATGCCGTTGTTGAAGGTCTATGGAGAAACGACTACATACCTACTCATCTATTATCTATTACACATTTAAAAGCCGTTAAGGCCGTTTCCCCTCCTCCCAAAGTTTCGTTCCCTTTACTTTTCTTTTTTCCTTATTCTTTTCCATTTTTTTTCTTTTTCCTCTTAAAACCTTTATCCCTTCTATTTGTAATACGTTTGATAAATAAAGTATTTCTTCTAATTTGTCTTTATAGTGCTAAAATATTTTTTTATAGCAATATTAACTACTATTTCACCTATGATGCAATTTCTCTAATTATCAATGTTGAAAAAACTTTTTTAAATATGTTTCCATAAAAAAAATTAATAAGTTCATTTCAACTGCTATTTTTCGTTGTAATTTTGAATTAATTATTTTCAAATATGTTCCTACTTGAATATTTTCTTTCACTGTTATACTGAATACTATTTAACACATAAATATAGCTTATTTAACGTATGGATGGTTCTATTTACACCTCCATTTATTTCTTCACACCTCCTTCTAAATGTATCATCTATAATTTTGAAATAACTAAATTTACTTATTGCACCCCTATAGTTATAAAACTAACTTTAAGATTATTATTTCTTTTCTCCTCATTTTTCTTTTCACATGCACCATTTTTTTCATTATTTTATTATTCTTATTTCTCTATCTCTCTCAATTTTTTCCTTTTTTTTTTTTGTTGAAGCTTTAGCTACGAATGAAGTATAAAAAACATTTATTTGTATATAGTTTGACAAAATAGAAGTCATTGTTACAAATGCTAAAACTCAGCAAATATGTACAATATGATATGAATTATTAGTATAATCTATTTGGTAATCGGAAGAAATAAAATCGCATTGAGTAAAGATATCATCCTGTAAAATAGATAAATAAATAAATAAATAAAGCGCCTAAATGATATAAGCAACTCAAAAGATAGGAAAAAACGAAGAATACAAAAATATATAATACAAATAGAGAGAAAAAAAGAAAAAAATATATATGTTGAGATATAGGTGTGTGTAAAAAGAAAAAAGATATATAATTAGTTCATATTTATTAAAAAAGATTTAACAATGTAATTTGATCATTTATAATTGTCATTTTTGGTCATTTTATTGAAGGTTTTTTTGTAATATAAAAATTTATTTGCAAAGGGGTATAAATAGTTAAGTAGAGATGTTAAAATAATTTTTTTTTTCAAATGCATCTTATTTAAAAAATGTAACAATGCTTCCTAATTAATTTCCTTATTTGATTTGTTCAAAAACTTTGCCTTTTTCACTTGTTTACACAAAAAATTCGTCAATAAAGATACAAAATATTTCGTCCCCTTTATTTTTATTTTTTAATTTATTATTTTTATTTTTTACTTTTTTAGCGAAGCTTATGTTTTTTTTTTTCTGTGGTGATTCTTCTTGTACAATTTGTTTCTCTCTTTTTTTCCCCTTTAAAAACACAATTTCATATTTTTATTCTTTTACTTTTTAACAAATAATTTTTATTGAAATAAATTTGTTCAAATATGTCCTTATTAAAAAAAGGTAACAGTACTTCCAAAAAAATTTTCTATTTGATTTGTTCATAATTTTTCCTTTTTCAAAAATGTCCTACTTGTTAATACATGAATTTTGTCCAAAAAAAAATACGAAGCATTCGTCCCCTTCATTTTTATTAGGGTGTTTGGAAGGTGGTGGGAACCAGTGGTGAGAACCACTTTTACTGTAGCAATTTTTTTTATTGTTACTATAGCATGTGAGAGCTTTTTACTGTTCATAACTGATTTTGTGGTGGGAACCGCAGTTCCCACTACTTTGCCAAACACCCCTATAATTTTTGTACTTTTTACTTTTCTAGCGATGTTTGCGTTTCTTTTGGTGGATTTTTTTTCTTGGACGGTTTGTTCTTTTTTTTTTTTTTTCTATTTGCCTTTTTGTTATAAAAAAAATCATATTTTTTTAACTTTTCTTACAATGTTATTATTTAAATATATATTAAAAATATTTTCTCTTTATTTGTCTCTATTATTTAATAATTTTTTTTAAATATATCTTCATTTAAATATTTTATCGAACATACTGTTTATGCATGCTTTTGTTTTAGTGAGAGCACTGTCCAAATATATTTTATTCTTAATTATGGGGTGTGTCTTTTGCTTCCTTGTTGTTTTATCAGTTTGCCCCAGTTAAAATAATTCTTTCAAATGTGTCTCAATTTATTTTACGATTTAATTTCTTAAATGCTCTTTTAAAATACTTTTTTCCTCTCATGTGTTCCTATTAATATGTTAGGAGCATAAGAGCAATGCCGGATTTTTGAAACTTTTTGAAGTAAATTTTTGTTTTTAAAAATTTTTGTAGTAAATATGAAATTAGGATGTAAAGAACTTATTTACATAGTAAATAGGAAATATGTACAATGCAAACAAGAGGATAAATATATTATTTGCACCATAAATTCATTTATTATTCAAATAATAATTATTTACAGTGTAAACAAATGGGTAAATAACTTATTTACGTTATAAATTTGACATTGACTATAAATATTTATAAAACCTAATGTTGATTTCACTTAGTTTTGAATCTCTTTTATCATATATGTGCCTTTTTTAAAATTATTTTCACGCTATCATTTAAACATTATTTTCTATTATATGCATTCTCTCTAATTTGTTCATATTGTTGTAATCTTAAAGTGCGTTTTTCTCTTACATTACTCTTGTTAATATATTTTTTTTCACATGTGTCCATGCTTAATTTTTAGGTCCTTTATTTTCATTTTACTAAAAAATCCCCTGTAGGATAATCTCTTTTCATTTAAATTGTTCTCCTTTTCTTTTCTGCATCACTTCATCTCTCTCTCTCTCTCTCTAAAGACCATCAGTTGTTTTTCTCGTTGACATATTATCTGCAGCTGCATATTTAAATCTTCATCATCATCCACGAGTTGATCCGTAAGTTTTTAATTCTTATTCATTTCATTTATAATTGGTTGCTAATTTGTTTCTGGCATATTGCATAAATATATGTGTGTGTGTATATTTATATATGTATTATATATTATTAGCTACTCTCAAATTCGAGCCAGATCTCTCCCTTGACTTCATGTAATTATATATGTTTTATTTTATTTTTTTTTGCCATAACTATCAAAATATGTTTGCAACGATTCCCGAGCCAAAAAAAAGCAATTACTATAAAAAAATATAAAAATCAAAATTAAAACTAAAACAATATAGTAGTTTAAGGTTTTGTGAGCGGTTTTGAAACAGTATGATTTAGAACGTTATAGTTTGAATAAAATTCATATATCTAAACGGTGGTTTTAAAGTAAAATTTGGAATATAAAAGGCTAAAACAAGAATAAAACATTATATTAAGTTTAAAACGAAAACTAGTATTTAAAAAACAATGATTTATAAAAAAAAAGGAGAATAGAAATGGTTTTTTAAAAAATGCTTCAAACTATATGAATTTAAACAGAACAAAAGTTAAATTTTAGATATTTTGATCGGTTTAAAATCACCCTATAGTTTGAATTAACCTAAGTTTTTACTCTATTAATTTAAACCATTTTCATGATTTAAACTTACTTAAATAGTTTTAAACTACGTATTAACAGGCTAGGGGATATCCATTGACACCTCCTATTTTACTTTTTACAACCTTTTTTTTAAATCACCCCCTTTACATGTTACATCACTTTGGAAATACTAAAAAAGTCTTTACATCTAAATAGTTTTTTTCCTTTATTTCTTTTTCCACCAACCAACCCAACCGATCAAACATAATATATAATATTATTGATTAAAATGGTTATATATAATATCATTGATTAGAAAGAAGAAAAAGAATGATTTAAAGCAAGAACTTCCATTTTTTAAAAAGAAATGATGCCAATTTCGTTATAAAAAAATGATTGAACTTTTGTTTTTGTTGATTAAGGGAACAAACAGAACTTTAAAATTGTTTTTGCTTATTCAATTTTGTTTTCATTATGGGTTTCTTCAGAAAAATTTTGAATATACTAAGGCCGTTTGGTATTATTTTTAAAATAGATGAAATGTTTTTGTTTTAAAAAATGAGAATTTTTTAAGAATTGTATAAATAGTATTTTTAAAATTTTTGTCTAAAAAAATATGCGAAAATATTTCTAAAAATTTTAAAAACAAAAACAAATGAAGTATACGAATGTTCGTGTTATAACAAAGTCAATTCGTGTATATACTATTTTTACAAGAAAATTAATTCGTATAATCGGTGAGATTCAAAGATTAAAAAATAAAAAAATGAGAATTTTAAAGAAAAAACGTATTTTTTTTTTTTTTTTGCTGGAAGGTTTGTGATCGTCAAAAATTTATCTATATTTTTTAAGAAAATCTAGGGCACAATAATTTTTTTAAGGTGAAATGTGTAGTGGCTATTTCTTTAAAAAAATTATATCAATAGATAATATAGCAATAAAAGGCCAATAAAAGAAGGTGTAAAAGTAAAATAATAGGTGTTAATTGACCCATTATTATCATTTATATGTTTTTTTTTTAAAAAAATAAACATGTCGAATTGCTTTTTCCTCGAACCATCATGCTTATAGGGTGTTTAACAAGGGTATGAATCATTTAGTTTTCACCACAAACTCAGTTATAAACAGTAAAAAATTCTCACATATTACAATAACAATAAAAAAAATTGCTACAATATAAAACTCTCATATGCTATAATACTTCCCACCACTTTTTCAAACACCCACTTAAAGCTTCATTCTGCCAACCCTTCTCGGCAAGAAGGGTCCCACCAGAATGATGAAATATCTCATCTTACCACCACAACCACAAGTCCATTATGGAACCGGCAAAGCAATAAATGGACAAAATAAAAGTTAAGTTCCTTAAAATAATAATAATAATAATAAAAGAAGAGCTAAAACATGAATAAAATTTCGCATCTAACTTTAAAAACTAAAATGATTGTTTAAAAAGGTGTCATTTATGAAAACATAGATTAAAATATTTTCTTATTATAAAAAATTATTTAAACCATGAACTTGAGAGGAACAAAATTAAATTTTAGTTGTTTTAATCAGTTTAAAAACTTTCTGCAGTTTAAATTAATCTTAATTATTAAAGTTGATGAGACATTTGAGCTTAGAATTAAAATATGTCTATAGTTTATGAATATTTTTTATATATTTTAATGTATGTACATAAAGACATTAATGACCTTAATAACGATATTGTTAGTTTTAATTTATTTTTTTTAGAACAATTATGATCTACGTATTTAAGATTTCAAATGAATTATGATATTATTATATTTAAAAAATCTTAAGAATTAAAGTGTTTGTTGTCTAAATTTAAATTAATATATAAAATAACTATTTTAATTTCCTTAAAAAGATGAATTTTTTTTTATCGACAAGTTAGATTTATTGACAAATTGAAATTAGTGTGTTGTAATTAAATTAAAAATTAGTTTTACTAACAAATTGAAATTAAGGTGTTATAACAAAATTAATAATATAGTATCATTAAGTCTTTTATGTGTCTTACTGGTTATATAATTAATATATAATATGTAATAATAAGATACGCAATAACATTTATTTTTTAAGACTTCAAGTGAATGATATTGTGATATGTAATTAAATTAATGATATAATATTTATTAAGTCTTTTTGTGTATCTTATATGTTATATAGTGTTATATCATTAAGTTAATTATACGTAATGATAATGATATTCAATGATATTCATTTCATTTTTTTTGAAGATTTCAAGTTATAGTAATACTTCCTATTTAGGTTGTGCTCACATTATAGATCGGTAATACAAACAATAATGTTTTTTCTTGTTTAAGTTACATTGTAATCAGTTAAATATATCTATATTTTTTTAATATCAATTTTTTTAACTACTTAACTATAAAAAAATAAAAAAAATTTGTTAAAAAATTATATACATGATAAAATTTACTTAAAAGGTATTTTTTAATTCTTAATATATGTAATTTTAACAAAAAGAGACATATAAATTATTTTTATAAAATAAAGATAGACTTTAATTTATTTTTTAAAAAAAGTAAAATTATGTAATTTTCATCGATTATTATTCTATCTAACGTTAATTTGAATTTTTTTTTATAGTTTAAACCCACTTAAACTGTTGGGAGCCTACTAGGGTGTTTGGAAGGTGGTGGGAGCCAGTAGTGAGAACCACTTTTACTGTAGCATATGAGAACTTTACACTGTAGCAATTTTTTTTATTGTTACTGTAACATATGAGAGCTTTTTACTGTTTATAACTGATTTTGTGGTAGAAACTACAGTTCCCATCACTTTACCAAACACCCCCGTGTTAAACGGACCATTACCGTGTATCATTTACATGCCAGATTTTTTTTTCTTTCAAAACAAATATGTCAAGTTGCTTTTTCCTCGGACCATCCTTCATAAAGTTCCATTCCACCCCCTCACGGCAACGAGGGGTCGCACCAGAATGATAAAATATCAAATCTAATCAGGTGTTTGTAAAGTGATAAAGATTGTAGTTTTTACCACAAAATTAATTATAAATAGTATAAAATTTTTACATATTATAATAACAATAAAAAAATTACTATAATATAAAACTCTTATATATTACAATAAAAATAATTCTCATTTGATTCCACCACCTTCTAAACTAACACGGGTAGATTTTTCACTAATTGGTGTAATCTTTTGTCTATATATTCCACAAGTCAATAGTTGAGTAGGCAAAGCGATAAATGTTACCAGTAGTTGTCGGCCACTAACGAGCTAGGATTTATACATGAGAAAATGAAAAAAAAAAAAAAAACACAATGGAAAATGGATTTTTGGCATTTTAAATTTATAAAACGTATTTATTGATCTTGGATATTTATTTTTTAAATTAACCGCTGATTTTAACATTTAAATTGGATAATTTATCCTTTCTAACTTGTGGAAAAAACTATAATATTAAAATATTAATTGATGGCTTGACTTGTGCAGCTAAAATTTTAAATATATTCTTATGATTTTTTTATTTTCCTTTTCCTTTTCTTTGTTTTAGAAAAAAATATTACGTCTGATTCATTTATGATTACCAGATCATTAGTAAGTTGTAAAGCTTGAATTCGTCAATTCAAATGTACAATCATAAAAGTGCTCAAAATACTTGTGTATTTTTGTTACATAAACTCAAAAGCCAAGATATTAAATAAGAAATAAGCCAGGAAAAATTGAAAGTGTTCAATGATTTTTATGTGTAACACCGAAGTACAACGGAAAAAAAAAAAATCACAAGTGGTACGACTGAACAATGACGCATCATTACAATTTTTTTTTTTTAATTAGTCATCTGTGTGGATGAGTGGCAATCAAGTCTTTTTTTACTTTTTTATTTTCCTTAAATAAAAATCGGACCTTTCCTAGATGGCTTCAATTTTTTTTTTTCAATTACTCGTAGTTGTCTTAAATATTAAACGCGCTTAAAATAAAAAAGATTTAACTTAAAAAAAAAAAGATTCAATCTTATCCTGCAAAAAAAAGTAGTAACCTAGGAGGTTTGAAATTAAGGAAAAGATAAATACCAATGCATTTTTATCTTGTAATTAGTTTTTAATTCTGTTAGTAAATTGTTATTTTCTTTTAGTTTATTACTTGAATGGCTAATTTAGATAGTTTTTAAACTAAAACGCAATTTTAATATTTAAATTGGCCAATTTATCCTTTCCAACTTGTGAATAAAATTATAATCTAACATTAATTTACGTCTCTACCGTTGCCACCCATAAAATTATTGATATTTCTTTACAAGTTTTTTTTTTAAAATATTACATTTGATTCATTTATGATTACAAGATCATTTATAAGTTGTAAAGGTTGAATTTGTCAATTCAAATATATGATCTAACAAATACGTCCATATTTTGTTTTATAAACTCAAAACACAGAAGATTAAATAAGAAATAAACCATTTATTCAAAAAAAAAAAAAAGAAATAAACCAGAAAAAATTATATGGCATTCCCTTCAATGATTTTCATCTGCAACACCAAAGTCTTTAAAAAAGACAAAGAAAAAATTTCTACATTTCTAAATTTTTCAAACATTAGTCACCTGTGTGGATGAATCATATTCAAGTCCTTTTTTTCATGAGCAAAAAAAAAAAAAAAAAAAGTTTTATTTGCTTTAGAGAAAATCGGACCTTTCGTAGTCATCTTTATTTCTTCCTTTGATGTGATTCGTAGTTGTCTCAAGTATCAAACACGCCTAAAATAAAAAATAAATAAATATAATCCTGCCAAAAAAAAAAAAAAAAAGGTAGGAACCTAGGAGGAGAGTTTGTAGGTAAGGAAAACATAAGTACCAAGCCATCCTCATCCTGTAATTAGTAGGTGTTTGAAACGATGGTGGAAACCACTTTTATTATAATATGTGAGAGTTTTACACTGTAATAATTTTTTTATTGTTACTGTAACATACTAAGTTTGTGGTGAAAACTGAGTGCTTCCCACCACTGCTAAACACCCCATTAGTTTTTAATTTCGTTCGTAAATTATTGTTTTCTTTTAGTTTGTTATTTGAAAAGTTTAGAAAAGTAAAATGACTTTGTTATTTTTTTTTTAGGGGAAATATAATTTTGTTATTGCTTTTAACCAAATGGCAAATTCTCTGTTTTCTTCAAGTTTTGTAAGTGATTGTGTCCCTTGACATGGAAAAACGCTGCCATGTAAAGAGTGTTTTACTAATTTCTTTTGGTGTTTCCAACAGAGAAGAGAGAACTAGTTCACTTATCGCCTGAACATGGTTGACGTGGGTGGAGCTTTTCTCTCGGCCTTTTTGCAAGTGTTGTTAGATAGATTGTCTCCTGAGGCTGAGGGAGTTATCAACTTCTTCAAGGGTAAGAAATCCAATATTGTCAATCCTCTAGAAGAGCTCAACGCCGTCTTGTTGTCTGCCGATGCACTGCTTGATGGTGCTGAAGACAAGCTCATTAGAGATCACAAGGTGAGAACGTGGCATGAAATGCTCCAAGAAGTCATTTATGTCGCGGACGAGCTGCTGGATAAGATCGATTATGAAGCTTTGCGATGCAAAATGGAAGGTGACTCTGGAAGTAGCAGGAGCAAGTTTTTTACGAAACTCAAAATCTCCACTCCATTCAATTCATTTGACAGGGCTGTAGAGCCTAAGATAAAAGACATCCTTCATAGACTAAACGTTCTTATTGACCAAAAGGATGCCCTTGGTCTTAAACAAGGTGTTCAGCACATTAAGTCTTCACAAAGACCACCGGCTCCTTTGGTAGAAGAATCTAATGTCTATGGAAGGAATAACGACAAAGAGGCTATTGTTAAGTTATTGCTTTCTGACGATAGCAGTGATACTAACAAGATATCTGTCATTCCCATTGTCGGTATGGGTGGGATTGGCAAAACCACTCTTGCCCAACTTATTTACAGTGATGATAGAGTTGGAAGACATTTTGAGGTGAAAGTTTGGGACATTATTTCAGATGATTTTGATGTTTTCAAAATAACAAAGAGAATTTATGAAAGCACAACCCCCCAAAAGTACGACTCGGATGATCTTTTCGGACTTCAAAGGAGCCTGAAAGAAGCTTTAAAGGGCAGGAAATTTCTTTTTGTTCTCGACGATGTTTGGAACGAAAAGGATTCTATGTGGGATGCTTTAAAGAGCTCTTTCGAATCCAGAGGACATGGAAGCAAGATTCTAGTGACGACACGCAACACAACCAGCGCATTAAAAATGACTACTGGGCCAACTCACAAATTGGAGGGAATATATGAAGAGGAATGCTGGCAATTGTTTGAAAATCGCGCATTCATCAACAATAAAGAAGCAGAAGCATATCCAGATCTACAATTCACTGGCAGAGAAATTATTAAAAAGTGCAAAGGCCTTCCTTTAGCAGTAAAATCCGTTGGTGGTTTACTGCGCTCTGAACGAAATCCAACAATTTGGAAAAACATAATGCAGAGTCATATGTGGGAGTTGCTCGAAAAGGAAGATGATATTCTTCCAGCTCTATGGTTGAGCTATCGTCACCTGCCTTCACATCTAAAGCGTTGTTTTGCCTACCTCTTGATGTTTCCTAAAGATTGAGTTTCATAAAGAAAAACTAATCTTATTGTGGATGGGTGAAGGGTTTTTGCCACTTGACAAAAAGCAGAATATCAGAACCGAGGAAGTTGGAGACCAGTACTTCCAAGAGCTCTTATCAAGGTCTTTTTTCCAACAATCGAACCAAAACAAAAGAGTGTTTCAAATGCATGACCTTTTTGCATGATTTAGCTATATTTGTATCAGGCCCCTTTTCTTATAGTCATGGCAATGACTCACGGAAGCTTACATGCAAGACTCGCCATTTGATGTATGACTGAGGACTTGGGGATAACTTTTCAGAAGCTAGGAATTTACACACCTTGTTGTCATTGGATTCTTGTTTCGAAAGGAGTGATGCGTTGCTAAAAGCGGGAAGATACTTAAGAGTGCTCTGTCTGCATTCGTGTAATTTGGAAAATCTTCCTGATTCCTTAGGCAGTTTGAAATGTCTAAGGTATTTGGACTTATCTTATAGCTCGATCAAAGAGATATCCAACTCAATTTGTAGTTTGTACAAATTGCAGACGCTACTACTGTCAAATTGCAGTAAGCTCACTCATCTCCCAACCAACATCGGAAATCTAATCAATTTGCAACATTTGGATATCACAGGAGTGCCTTTAAAAGATATGCCGTTGCAAATATGCGATATGAAAAACTTGCAGTCATTGACACAGATAGTTTTGGGTGCGGAACATAGTGGGACAATTAGCAGCAAAGAAGTAACAAAGCTCCAACACCTATGTGGAGAGAAACTGCAGATTTCAGGGCTTGAAAATGTCATTGATGCAAGAGATCTTTTAGAGGCCAAGTTCAAGGACAAGAATTGCCTGAGAGCTCTACATTTGGAATGGAGTAATGGTGATGCTGATGATTCACATAAGGAAATTGAAATACTAGATGCTCTACTGTGACGACCCTCCTTATGTGGCTGTCACTTAACTTAACGTGATCATGATCTTAAACTTACTTACAAATAAAGTACAAAATTTTTGGAATAAATTTTTTTTAAATGGATTCTTGCTATTGAATCCTTAGCACAAAACCTTAGAAGGAATAATAACTGTTTTTCTAAAACTTAATAACAAATGAATTCTTGAAGATAAAGAATTCTCAATGTGTAACTTTAAAAGATATAATAATTATTTCTTAAAACTTAATTTCGTAAACCAAATATAATAACGTAAATTTATCAACGTGGTGATAATGTAATAAAAATAATTACGTTTTAACATAACCATAATTGTTTCCAAAAGCATGATCCTTTACTATGATACGAGGAATGCAAGATTTCTTCTTCTCCATTCACCTTTCAAGTTCAAATCTTTGAACACTTCTCCTTTCCTTCTCCTTTCTTTTTTGTCTCTCTTGTATTTTTCTAATCACACTGTCTTTGCTTGCTGACCTAGACATCTTTGTTAACTTTCTTTACCCATCCTTTCTTGGTCTGCTTTTCATCTATCCTTACCATATGTATCCATTTTCTCTCTCTCTCTCTCTCTCTCTCTCTCTCTCTCTCTTTTCCTAAAACATTCTCACTCCACTCTCTAAAAAAGAAATAGTGAAAAACTCCCTCTTCTCACACCCTTTTTTGCCGCTCCTTTTTTTCTTTTTTAGAAATTACAGTGAATAATGTTTTTTATCAAAACTTTAAGAAATAAATAGCATGTTTGAAATATTTGA
>CAMOHE010056432.1:19661-43251 GCA_946598075.1 Artocarpus hirsutus | reverse complement strand
TATATATATATATATATATATATATATATATATATATATATTCTCTTTATTTTTTGACCATACCTCCTTTTTTTTTTATTTATATTTTTAGTACTTCATTTTTATCTCATTATAGTATTTGATGCTCTATTTTTTCTTGTGTGTTTTTTCAGGACGTTTTCTTTTAATTAATCATTTTTACCTTTTTACTTTTTTATTTTTTAAGGGTTTTATTTTTTCACCATAGTGGTATACTTAGATCTTTCTTTCTTTTTAACTTCATCATTTATAGCTTTACTTTTCTTCTTCTACAAATCTTTCTTTTGTTTCTTTTTAAAAAATATTTTTTTGATCTATTTATTTCTTTTATTACTTTACTCATCGTAAAATCCTATCCGTTAATTTGTGCATATTTTTGAAAATAATCAGTTTTCAATTAAGGGATCTTATTGTATATTTTATAAATCTCAAAGTAATTAGACCTAAAAGTTATTCAATGGTCAAAGTAAAACAAATGCATATTTTCAAAGGTTATTTCTACAATTTTTTCTTTTCAAATATCTAAGTTAATTTTTTTCTTCCATTGATTTTTTATTCATTGTCTACATCATTAAAACTTCAATTCAACTCATGCATAGTACATATAGTAAAAAGAATAAGAGAGAATTCTAGATTCTACTGTCTACGTTTCAATTTTTTTGTCATTCCCCCTTTTAACAATTTTTCACATGTTAGCTTTCACTGTTTTTATGAATCACCTAAAAGATATTTGGATTTTCAATAATTAAATAAAAAATAAAAAAAAAACAAAGATAAACTCTCAGTTTGGTTTGAATCAAGGGCGTCAAGTACTATAACGTCGGTCAGTTTTTGTTTTTGGCCCCTTCGTTTCTTCAACAATAAAAAAAGGTTGGTTTGTACTTTGTATCATTAGTCTGACTTTAATTACCAAATAGGTCAATGTCGTCAGCTTAATTCGGGTGAATCAATTTTTTTTTCCATGTTTTGAATCATTATGGTAGTAAATAATATATTTATAATACTTTTTTTTAAAAAAAAAGCATTTTTAAATTGGAAAAAGATTCGTAAGGATAAAAAAAGTGTTTATTAACTTAATAATTAGTAATTTACATGAGTATACAATATTTAGCAAACATTGATACATGTATGTAATTTAGGATTTGACGAATAAATTCAATAAATTATAGATTTATCAAATTGATAATATGATAAATATGAGAGTTGTAAGACAAATCTTGGATTAACCAGATTGTAGTTTCTCGTAGTTTGTTTTTATTTTGAAAATAAAGACGATTAGCCATAGTAAGACTATACTAAAATATTCTTTGTGGCTGCCCTGTATGCAGACAAGTACAACACATGCCATATTCCACCCATACTTTTTACACCAATTGAGCATATTGATGGATGCCAAATACAAAAGAGGGAGTCCAGGAACAAGCGATAAAATAAAAGTGTCCATGAACACTTGGCAAAATAACCAGTATTGTTGAGTGTTGCACGATTGATAGCCAGAATTTTTAGTAAAACTTAGGTGGCATACCCCTTTTTAACTATCATTTGTGTCTGCTAACACTTTTTTCTCCCTTCCTTTGATTCTTACCATTTTCTTAGCCAAAAATGTCCCAAATACCCTTAGATAATGCATGTTTATCTAATTTCAACTCAAAATGGTTATGATCAATTATGTTTGTATACTCTTTATAAGTGGTATCCTTCAAACTTTTTTTTTCATAAAATGGTAAGTTGAAAAACAATGCCGTAGAAGTGAAATTCTCAAATTGACCACAAATTCTTTTTTTTTTTTGAGAAAAAAAAAAGGGTAACAAAATTCAAAACTTGTTGATCCAAAAAACCATGAAAAAAAGAGCCCTCGAATTGAAAATACCTGGGAACTAGAGATGACAAGAGTTATCCACAAACAATTGCAAGATTGAGTAAACATGTGAGACTCATTTATCATATTTTCAAAACCTACCAGAATAATGACCAACATTTGTACCACTCGAGTGCTCCTTTTACCACGCTTGCTAATTCTTATGGCGACTTTCTAGCTTTTTTACCTAGTCATTTATTGTGGATTTTCATGCCAATCTTTCCTGCCAGTTGGCTACTTTCTCTTATCTTTGTTAGGATTGGTGCCCTAATGAAAAAATATTTTAATTACATTTATGACATTGTTGATAAAATAAATAATAATACGAATATTTTATGTATTCATAATGGTATTTATATTATTTTCATGTCAATGATTTTATATTAGCAAATATGTGTGGTGGGCCCAAATTTCTTTAAGTAAATTTATTTTGGTTTTGATAATAATAAAACAATTTTATTATTTAAATGACTAATTACTTTTCTTGAGTATTGCTAAGCTTGATACTGTAGCAATCATGTGGAGTAATTCAAATCTCAAGCATTTTCAAGCTCTAGAACAATATGGAATGTGTGAAGAAGAATAAGAAGAAGAAGAAGGAGGAACATTGAAGACTCAAGTTTAATTGTTTTATTTTTCAGTCTTCTATGTAAGTGTGAAACGCTGTTTAAATGGTATAGTTTATGCAAGCATAAATCACATACACACACTTGCATTTAATTTCTTTTTTTTTTTTTTTTTTTGCATAAGTTTTTTAAAAGTTGTATCAACATGTTATTAAAATGTTCAAATTGTCAAAATTTTAAAGCTTGATTTTTTTACTAAGTATCTAAAATACAGAATTAAAATCACACTTAAATTGCACATAATTTATTTTATTACAATCTTTTGTAAAAAATGCATTTTAGAAGAAGTTTGAAGGAAGGCATGTCCAGCAGGACCTACCCGCTTCCTGTTATAGGTCAACCTATTGGTTACATAAGATAGAGACTAAGTTTTTTTCAACTCTCTACAGACATGTCGGTTTGAGAAACTAGTCTGCCGGTAGGCCCTACTTCAGCTTGCCGATTAAGCATGACAGAGAGCTTGTTTGTCCAAGCTTTATAGTGGCCTGTCAAATGATCCATCAGCCTACCGGTCTTAGTTTACCAGCCTATCGACTGCCCTGTTGCGGCCTACAAGCCAAATGATCATTGGAGCTATTTTGTCTAAACTCAAACTTTTCTTTACTTATCATTTGTTTAATATAAATGAATCTAAAGTGAACAATATTTGATATATAAATAATAAATAAACTTTTATTAATTAAATGTCTCCAAAATCTTATTATATCATTTAATCTTTAGGGCGCATTGTCTCACAGATATGTCTAAAGTTTATGATGGCCTTGAATGGGGATTTAATGTTGTGTTCTAAAGGGTAATGGTTTTGGGGATCACTTTTGGCGGTTGATCATGAAGTGTGTGTCTACTCCCTCTTTCTCAATCCTATTAAATGGAGCCCTTTGCCCATGTTTTGTGGGTCAAAGGGGATACAAAAAGGAGATTTGCTCTCCCCTTATCTCTTTATTCTCTATAGTGAAGTTTTGTCTAAGTTGATTATCAAGGATTAATTATTGGGTACAATTGAAGGAATCAAGATTGCCAGACTCCCCCCATGTTATGTTTGCCAACGACACCTTTTTTGAAAAGGTTATAGTGGAAGAATGTAGAAAATAGTTTCCTTGAAGGTCTAAAAACTTATGAGGACTAGTCTATCTAATGTATAAACTTTGAGAAGTCAGTTGTTTACTTCTCCAGTAGTACAAGAAGATCAAGGCAGGGGGAGGTTGTGGCCTCACTTGGTGTGCCTATTATGGCAGGTGGAGAAAGATACCTTGGCAATCTGCTCATCTTGAGTAGGAATTGAATAGCAAATTTTATATTCATCAAGGAAAAGGTTATGGCTCAATTGGAGGGATAAAAAAAGACATTACTTTCCCATGCGGGAAGGACGACACTTATGAAATCAGTTATCCATGGGATCCCATCCTACGCTAGGTCAACTTTCAAGCACCCCAACACTACTTATAATGACTTAGATGCCTTGGCTAGGAGGTTTTGGTGGACTAATGATGCCAACAAGACTTGTTTCATAGCCACTAGGAGTTAAGACATCATTTGCAGGCCTAAACTAGAGGGGGGATTAGGTTTAAGAAGCTTTGGAGATACAAATATGGCCCTTTTTTTAAAAATAGGTTAGAGATTGCTTCAAGGTAAAGATTGGTTGTGGTGCAAGACTTTGAAGGTCAAGTAATGTGGTCAATAGCTATTTTGGGAGGTCGAGTGTGGCTCTAGTTCCTTTGCTATTTGGAAAGGAATCATTGCTTATAGAGAGGTCTTATTTAATAGGTGCGATTTCTCTATTGCTTCAGGAGAAGGCGTGGACATTTAGAAGTCCTTGTGGATTTTTTAGAGTGCTTTAGATTTCAGATGTGCCACTCCTACCTTTTTGGTAGATTTGCCTTCTTTTAACGTGCATGCTCTTTTCTATCATGATTTTAGATTTAGAATAATCGATTGGTTGTTAGTTTATTTGATGAATAGGGAACTACATAAACTCTTGCCATCTGCCCAAGCCATGACCTACTGAAGATAAGATGCTTTGGATTGCCCCTCTTACGAGCTCTTTCTCAATCAAATTGGCTCACAACATTATTTGTGGTGCTACTTTTTCCTCGAACCAAGTGTGGAGTAGTCTATAGAAGCAAAGATTCACGAGGAACTTAAAATCTTGTTGTGGGGAATTGTGGCTAATGCCTTACCTACTAAAGATAGAATTCCATGGACTAATGGGAATAGGGATGACACATGCTTATCCTGTGGGGCCTCTCCTAAATCATTGGTGTATAATTTTTCACAATGTATCATAACCCATTTGATTTAGTCCAAAAGCCGTTGGTTAGTATGCATGGAAAAGTTTCTTTCTTGGACTCTAAGGAGTTGGTGTGGTGGTTTCTTAAGCCACCGTTGGCTGTTTCAAGGAGCAAGGAAGAAGCCACATATTGGACTCACTTTGTTGCTATTTTGCCTGGTCTGATTTGGAAGGCTTGCAACACAAAATTTCATGATAGTAGAGTGGCCCATCTGAATGATCTACTAAGATCGACTATCAAGCTTCTGCAAGAACATCGTGTGGCGGCCTTTGTAGGTTCCCAGCTTGCAAAGATGAGCAATAGAATTTTGAGGCCTATTACTAGAATAGAGCAGTCAATTCAAACTTTGTCTGGATTCCAAATTTGGATGCAACTTAGATCGATCAGTGTTATGCAACAGGGCCAATGCTCTATAAGGAGAGACAAATTCAAGAACCTCTTTGTACTATTGTGGGCTTGATGTGGTTAGTGTTGGAAGCGAAACTTTTAGCTACAAGATTGGTTTCAAATTTTGGGGTTCAATCCCAATTGCACAGTTTTCATTCTCAATGCTTCTAAAATGGCTATATATGTTCCTAATGGAGTTCTTACTTACCCAAAGTGGTGGTGCTCATTGATTGTAGATTCAAATTTTAGATTTCAAGTCTCTGTTTGATTTCCTTTCCTTCATGTGGATCTCTAGATCCAGGAATGAGTGTGCTAATTAGCTTTGTAAATGGCCTCTGGTGTCCAAAAGCTCAAGCTATTTCAACTTTCAGAAGGTAATCTCTGATGTGATCTGTTAAACGTGTATGCCCTAAGGAGTAAAAATGTAATATATTTTTAAAGACATTTTTATCAATAAAGAATTTATTTATTATTTATATACCAAATCGTGTCCTGTTTATGTTCATATTTGTTGAATGCATGTTAAGCAAACAAAAGTCTGATACTGTCATTCCAAACCTTTAAGAATTAGGCATATAATGGACAAATTATGCAGAAGACACAATTCTTAAGGTGACGATCTAAATCATAAGATCCGTAATCGAGGGAATAAAGTTGGTCGCTTTATTCATGTAAAAATATTATGTTGTCTATATCCCTATTGGGAGATGGTTTGTCTTGGCCATCGGTGGTGGACTCCGTGAATAGAAACATTGGCACATTGTTATAGATGACGATGTATTAGATCGGGACATAAGATGAATTGATTTGGATTAATAATTCTATCTCAGTAAATCGATTCACTTTAGACAATCATTTGTATTGTCTCTTAATCCTAAGATGAATAGTAAACCCGTTGTCTTGACTTATGTCTTTTGATGTACCAAAAGATGACATCCACATTTTATAGTGATATGCATACCGGTACGTTAGAGGCATGACTCTTGATAGCGTAGACTTGTTATTCATAGATATGGAATTCATAGCTCCTCTTTAAGAGTAGTGATATCATCTTATATGCGTTATCTTGAAATTGAAAAACTAGAGCGCTCAACTGTTTGGATACATAGGTGCAACCGAATGGTATACAGTCTTTAGATGGTAAGTTTTTTTATGGTGCGATAATAGAATGTTAGATAAAAATAATCAAAAAGGTAAGACAGAACTTGTCCTTAAGTCGATTATGGATAATCCTATGAGAATACGATACACTATGATAGGTCATTGAGACTTTAGCTATTCAGGCTTCGTAATTCTATATAGTTCGAGAATACAGCTCCAAGCTTTTAGTGGAGTAGTGTTGGAGTTGATAATTATAAAATATATATCTAGAATATTGGGTTTCATAATTATCGGGAGCTTGAACTATATAGGTCTATTAGGTCTCTTTTGCTAGCTCACAAAAATCCTCTAACGATACGGCATGCTTTTCTAATAAGTGGTGACTTATGTCAGATTTATCATATTGGTTGAAATTCGATAAAATCAAATAATTCATGTTTGTTTATCAGTTAAATTAATTTTGTGATAAAATTAATTCAAGATAAACTTGTTGAATTATTGGGATTCGATAATTCATGTCTGTTTGTCGATTAGATTAATTTTGAATAAATTAATTCAAGATAAACTTATTGAGTTATCAGGAATGTTTATTTTCCTAGAGATTATCTAGATATGACTGTTTTAATTAGATAACTTCTCTATTGGGTTATTTGAATTAAAACTGAAGCTCTATCTCAAGAATCTCATATGAGAAATAAAGATTTATAGGGATCTTTTATCAGAGGTTTGACAGGCCGATCTTTAAGTTCGCCTGTCGAGCAGACGACAAAAGGATTACGTGTTTTCATGCAGATTTTATCAGATGTTGATTTTGATTCGAATTTTGAGGCCTTATCTGATAAGGACTGACTCTTGGGCCTAACCTCTATAAAAGGTGAGTGAGTTTATTTGTTATTTAGATTAGTTGAGAAATCTAGAGTGAACTCTATCAGTAAGACTCTGAAACTTCCTAGAAAACTATCATTTACAAATCACGAATTATAGCTTTGGGTATTTCTCTACTGGTTGGAGGAAGAGTCACCTTGGGAAAAGCTGTACGACGTGAGCTCACACTCACTCCGATCGAGGATAGAGAATAGCAAAGAAGACCTGTTGGCTGAGGTCTTTTGGAAACGTTACTTCTCTTCACTGATTGTGGTAGCTTTTCGGCATATACAAGGTTAGTAAGATCCGATTAATTTATACATATAATGTGCCAAACTTATGTTTTGAAAAATACTTTGGTATAAAAAAAATTTAAAATTCTGCTGCGTTTTATTTTTCCAACACGATCACCACACTTTCTTTTGCCTATTAATATATCACTCCCTTTCTAATCCTTAACATCATAGAGAATAAGTTTTGTGTGGGAGGCCCACACGCTAGAAATGGTGAAATGTTTTCATTTTATTTTTGTTTTTATATTTTTGTTTTTATTTTTATTCTTAACTTATTCTTCTTTCTTTCTTTTTCCCTATTTTTTCTCTTTCTTGTACTTTTTCTCATACATTTTTGTTTTCCCCTTCTTCTACATGTCTCTTATAAATATAATTATTAAATTTTTTCAGAAATATCCTTCTAAACTTTGTTTTAAAGCCCTCCTGAATGTACTTTTTATTTGTACCCAATAAGTAATCTTTAACAGATGTATAAAACACGATTTGTATTCCAATGGATTGTTTTTTTCATTTTGTCAGTTTTTTCGTCAGTTATTTTGTCCCCCTTTTTCTATTACATTTTTTAATCTTTTGTTCAGAGAGCGTGTTTTAACTAGTGTGTGTGTGTGTCTATATATATATATATAAAAGCAAAAAAGCTGTTAAAAAAAATATCCTTCTGTACCGCTCGGCCTCAGAAAATCTGCTTTTCACAAAATAACATGACTAAACTTCCCACTTAGGACCGGAATAACGTAACATAAATATTTGCCCATCCACTTCGGATATAAGCTGTTGAAGTGCGGTTCAAAATCAAAATCGTATATCCTTAGCATTAATAACTAAAAATTTAAATCATCAAAAGAACTTACTTCTAGCAAATTGATATAATTCGATCTACTATAAAGAATATACAAGAATAGTATATCTTATCACATATGTGAAGTCCAAATGATTTATGATATGGGCTGAGGAATGTTGCGAATATACATGGATTGATAATTTGTGATAATATTATTTGCTCATAAATCACATAATAATAACATAAATCAGCAAAGGTTAATCTGATTTAACAGGGTGGATTTACAATTGGAAAGGAGCAAATAAAAGCATAATTCCGACCCCAAGCAACCACGATGGCCGTACATACAACATTCCGTCTGCTCGCTTGCCATTTCTGACCAAGATTTTCCGTCCTTTTCAGTCTTCTGATTACACAGAGATATGCAAACCTGCAATGAGAACCTTATGAAAATTAGAAGAACAGAAACTTCAACGGCATCTATGCAAGCTTAGAATACGAGCAGAGAGGTAACAACAAATATTAAAACATACACCATGAGAGGCGTGATTCCAAAAATTAGATCTATTTGTGCCGCTAATTGTAACTCAATTTCCCGATGTTAATGTGTGAAACTGTTGGGGTTCATCCTATATATATGATCCATGAATTTTACCCATGTTCCCTATTCGGTCTCTGACTTTTAAAATGTCTCAAACTTAGGCCCCAATCTATTAGTTCGTTTCAATTTTAACCCTCGAGTCATTTAGGTGTTAAAAAAAGGACGGAATATGCTTGAGATGCTAACTGCAAAAGAACACCATTAATGGAACACCATGTGATAGTGACGGAACATAAAGCTCCAGTAATAGAAAATCATCGACGTCTCGTCTTTTTCTTAGCATTCAATTGATCGACAGGCTAAAACTGAAACAAACTCATAGATCATGATTAAGCTCGACACATTTTAAACATCAATGACCAAAGTGAGATTGAAAGTAAGTTCAAGGACCATTTGTGAGATTAACCCGAGCAATTTCAAATTAGATACCCTCACAAGACATAGAACACAACAATACCAACCATGCAGATTTAAAATAATAATAATAATAATAATAATAAATAATAAATAAAGAATTAAAAAAACTGTAGTTATTAAGAAATTCTTGATAGAATTACGCCTGCCTAAGAACAAACTCGAACAACTTTTTTAAAACTATTTAGGTTTACAAACTTTGCAATTGCAAGAACAATCCTTATGTACAATCAAGGTTAAGGAAACTCACATCAGCAACTTGGCAGCTGAATAGAGGCATGAATCATCCTTCCTTGTCCTCCGACGGGTGTGAGTCCTGTGAATCAGTTGGAACCTCTTCTTCTCCCTCTGATTCCATCTCTACCGATTCATCAACCTCACCTGTTTGCCCAAATCCCCTACCTGCGGCCATAAGACAACCCATGTTGACCCAAATTCAGCTCAAAATAAATTGCAAAATGGTTCATGTAGTAGAGTAACTAGAGTATAGATCACATAGGAATGACTGTGTAAATAGTCACATGAAAAAGGAGATAAATGTCAACTTATGCGTATAGAAGTACTTTTTCAACTTAAATTGTTCAATCCAGAGTCTGAGATAGATTATATAATACAATGACAAGAAAGATTCGCTTGTATACTGAGTACTGATTCAGCTTAAATTGTACAACCTAAGCCAAGTTTTTAAATCAGATCAACAAGCACTGTGAGTCAAACTAGCATGCAAAGGACGAACATGATACAATTGTACCTGAGAAGCCCCATCCCCAAGGGGCCCTCAATAATCAATAATTTCCTTCAATAAAATTAGTAATTTTTGGAGAACAGCCTTCATCTTGATTTTCTTCGCGGAGCTAGTCTATTTTGTTTGTGGGCAAATTTCTCCTTGGAAATCAAATTTCAGCTTATAAGAAGGCCCACATAATGTCTAAACAGACCATACGATTTAATAACTACTTCAATTGAGATAACAAAGTTGCTCATTTCACAAGACTATTAACAACTAATCTATATCAGAGAATTAACGTTCTCCCCTTTCCTATGCTACGGAATATGGGACAATAAATTAGTAAGTTTTCCTAACTTCAGAGTTCCGATTATAACTCAGTCACCATTACAGCACCCATAAGAACCGTTCATAGAGACTCTAACTAGACTAATTAATTAACTTTAGGTTGTAGATTTGCTAATCTCACACAAACATTAACACGAGAAAAAGTTTTTTTTTTTCTTTTTTCTTTTTCCTTTCCGTTTTACCCAAGCAATTTGCTAACCTTCCAATCACCATACGATGATCTGACCAGAATTACACCAATTTTTCTAAGCTACAATGAATCAAACCATGGATTGCGTAAACCATCAAATTCTCCTCTTCTACTCAAACCCTAAGTTTCTCTTTCCCTCAATTTCTCACCAGTCAAACAGAGCTCAAAACGCTTATTTAAATTGCGTAATTCACCGGAACCCTATCTTTTCCTTTTCCCTAATTTTCGCACCATCCGATCAGAAAACACCAAAACCACACAAAATCAAACACAAAGCCGAGAGACAAGGAACACGTACGGTCAAAGAAGAACCTGTAGGAAGGCCAACCGCGGTCGACGGAGAGAGAGAGGGACTCCTCGACGGAGAGGTGGTCGGCGAGCTTGCCGAGCAAGTCGCCGAACTTCATGGAGCCGTGGCGAGGTGGGACCCAGAAGGAGGAGCCGGGAAGGAAGGGGAGCCAATCGGGAGTGGCCTTCTGAACGATAAGCCTTTGCACAATGTCGTCGAGCTTCTTCAGCATCAACGCCTCCGAATCACCGCCGCCGCCGTCCGACAATATTTTGACGTCGTTCAGACTGCCGTTGCCGGAGAGAGTGGAGCGGAATCGCCGGACCTGGGTTAGGTTAATCTGAGATCGCCGGAGAGTGAGGGTTTGGGGGAGAAGTCTCGCCATTGAAGAGAAAGAGAGGATTTTTTTTTTTGGTGACAGAGAGGAGTAGAGAATTTTATAGATTGAGACGGCAAAGTGGATATAGTAATCTTGTGTCTGGTGAAATAGGCTTTTATCATTTTTTATTCGTCAAATAAGTTAAAAGAAAAAAAAGTAAATGATTATTCAGTAGACTTGCCACGTGTGTACGGTAGATTGGTGTACGTGGGGTGCGGGTTAGGAATGCAACCTTCGACGGTCTCGCCATCTCTCTATCCTAATTTTTTCAACGTAAATTAGATTGTTACATCTAAAACTATTTATTTTTTATAATGCATTTTAAAGTTTTAATGTTGATAAAATACATCTTAAATTTTAAAATTATTAACAATTAAGATCCAATAACTAACAAGCATTAAAAAATATAGACAATTTCGATCACAAAAATCGTATATGAGTTCTCTTAAGAGTAGAGCCTGTCGTTTTAAAAAAAAAACAATTAAAACTCAACGCGTAAAAAAGAGTATTTAACTAAAATAGAGGTAGCCATTAGACTTACATTGCCAATGATTTAAAAGTTTAAGGTGTATTGTACCCCTGTCTCCATTTTTTTATTTTCATGAGATAGTTGTCACCATATTATTTATTTCTCATGTGAATTAAATTTAGGATTAATTCCAAAAATTTCTCCTTTATTATAGACCTTATAATGTTGTGTCCCTTGAATTTTAAACTGTTATATGTGTTCCGTCGAACTATAAAACATTGGAAAAAAAACTTTTTTTTCAATAACTTTTAATAAAACTTGGCACATAATTAAGAAGGTGTTTGAGAACATAGGTGGAATTATGAATTAGAATTAGAGAAATGTCAACAACACTCTTTTTTTCACTCATTTTAACACTCTATGCAATCAAAGTCAAACACATGCAATCTACTAATATGATAAATTATTATTTAAACAAAAAAAGGGATAGTGGATTCCACGTGTCAAATAGTGAATGCAAATAGTGCAAAAAAGAGTGAGCTAGAGTGCTGCTGGCACTCCTCTTAAAACTATAAACATTGTAGTATATGAGAACTCTACACTATAACATATTTTTGCTTTACACTGTAACATGTGAGAGTTTTATTAGGGTGTTTGAGAAGTGCGGTTTAAACTAATGGTTTGAACCAATTCTGGTTAAAAATACTATAGCTTTATACTGTAACTCATTTTTTTGACACAGTTATTAGACTAGGTGCCTTAAGGATTATACGATGTAATATTTTTTTTTTAAAGACTTTTAATCAATAAAGAGTTTATTATTTTTTTCATATACCGAATGTTGTCCTCTTTATATTCATTTATGTTGAATATATGACAAGCAAATAAAAGTCTGAGACTATCAGTCTAAACCTTTAAGATTGTGCATATGATAGACAGATTATACGAAAAATATGATTATTAAAGTTGATAGTCTAAATGATAAGTTCCACAATCGAGGGAATACAGTTGGGCATTGTATTTAGGTTAAAATTATTATGTTTTCTACATCTATAACGGGAGATGATTTGTCTTAGTTGGTATATTGTCATAAGCAACGATATATTGAATCGGGACTAACAATGAATTGATTTGATTAATAATTTTATTTTTTAAATCAATTTACTTTAGACAATCATATGTATTGCATCATAATCCTGAAATGAATTAATGGGCCTATATTTTTTACTTGTGTCTTTTAATGTACTAAAGGGTAATATCTTGAATTATATGAAAGTACACATACTAGTACATTGGAGACATGACTCTTGATTAACGTAGACTTGTTATTCATCAATATGGAATCCATAGCTCTTTTGTAGAGTTAATGATTCTTTTTAAAGGCATTATCCTGTAATTAGAAGCTAGAGTGTTCAGCCATTTGGATACAAAGGTTTAATAGAATTGTATACTATTTATGAATAGTAAATATTCCAATGGTAAGATAATGGAACGTAAAATAAAAATAATCGAGAAGGTAAAATGGAACTCATCCTTAAGCTGATTATGAATATTCTATGGGATGTTACACATTATGAAATGTCATAGACAATAAATTAATTGGAGTTTCATAATTTTATATAGTTCAAGACTAGAGTTTTAGTGAAATAGTTTTAGAATTGAAAATTATAAAATATATGCATCGGGGACATTTTGTTTTGTAATTATAGGAGCTTGATTTATACATGTTTATTAAGCCCCATTTGCTAGCTCATAATATTTATTGTAATAATACATGTTTTTCATATAGATTGGTTACTTATATTATTTATTTGATTGGCTAAAATTCAAAAGATTGGATTTAACAATTCATGTTGATTTATTAGTTGAATTAATTGAAAATAAACCTGTTGAATTACTTAAAATAGATTTTATTTATATGGGATTGTCTATATATGACTATTTTAATCAGATAACTTCTTTATTGGGTTATTTGAATTAAAATTGAGGCTCTATAAAGGATACCTAGGTCAAATAAGATTGGATTTATCCAATCGGTTTAAATAAGGTAAATTAGATAAGTCTGAGAAGTATGAAAACGCGTATGGCAACTTCGACCGCCTTATAAAGGCGTGGTCAATTGCGCACAATTTTTTAGCAAAACACGTTTCATGTGTTTTTAGCATAGATTTTGAGTCTAATTCAAATTTTGAGGCCAAGTTTGATAAGAACTAGCCCCAATCCAACCACTATATAAGGGGAACTATTTTCTATTATTTTAGATATCACTTAAGAAATTTAGATCAAGTATTCTAGAGAGAGAAACTCTGAAACTCCCATTGAGCTATCATTTAACATCTCAAACCTTACCTCTTAGTTTTCTTAAGTGGTTGGAAGGAGAGGTCACTTGAGGAAAAATTAAAAGATGTGCAATCACTCGTATTCTGATCGTGGAAAGATAATAACAAGGAACACCAGTTAATTGAGGCTCTTCTAGTAGTTTTCTCTAGTAGCAATTCCTAGAGTTTTCTTGTATGCTAAAAAGGTACGAAAAATCTTTTATTAATTAATATACATAGCATGTCTAACTTGTTATGAAAAAATGTCTTAATTAAAAATTTTTAAAATCAGATGCATATTTGTTTTTCAACAATTGGTATCAGAGCCATGGTTATACCGAGTTTTTACGTGTTTGTGACCATGCTATGTAATTAAATTATATGCTCTTAATCTCTCCTATGCCTAAATTGTATATTTTAGAGAGTTTGCGCTCTAGGGTTTTTATATAATTATATGTTATCGTGAGATTATATGGTAAATATTAATTAATTAATTATTGTAGATTAAACTTCTATTTTAATTATTATTTTAATTAATTAATTACCGATTATGGTTTCTTAGATGTAAGAATGTGTATCAAAGTTTTTTATGTAATTAGATGACGGTCTATCATCGCCGTCTAGGATTTATTATTTTTAATTTTGGTTAGTAAATTTGTATTAAAATAATTGTTCGAAGAGAGGACGAATCTAGAAGATGAAATTGATTGTTGGGCTATTTATTTTCTGTGTTTATAAAATTTTTCATAAGTTTTTAAAATTGTAATTAAAATTAAAACTATAAAAAAATGTAGAAAAGGCTTTACAGATTCTGGATTGCGAGGCCGTGGTTGACCACAATGTGGCAGAAAGCCGTTTTTTGTTATTTTTGTGAGGTTTTTCTTTTATGCAACTTTATTGAGAAAAATAAATGAGATTTTATAAAAACCAAAGAATAAAATTCGATCTATATGAGATTGAAATTGAAGACGAACATTACGTGAAGAATGATACTATTAGAAGATACAAGATGAAGAATCGATAAAATATTTCAATTAATTTTTATAATTTTGATTTTCTTTTCTCTAAGGTGGAACTATAATATTACGATTATTTATTATATTGCTAATAGCTTTGCTTATTGAATGGCCTATTTGCATGATAATATGTTTTGTCATGTATGATGATAAGATGTCATATAGAATAGGGAATGTCATTAAAAATTGTTCATGCTTATTAACATAAAATCTTGATTTCTAAAATATTAAGTGGGAGAAGGTTTTCGAAGAGAAGACCTAAGGCCTTTATTGTTGGTCCATAGGTAACACATAATAGGTCCAACCCCTAGGAAGAGAAGCATCATGTATAGGTTAGATCACCAAGACGATAATTTGATTTAGCATATTTTATCGTTGTTCACCCCTAGGTGTCGATTATAAACTATAGATAAAATAGTTAAAACAATGATGAAACACTCAATATTAATTTTATTAACTACCTCCCTTAGGAGTTCTGTTAATAAAATTAATGGTCAAAGAAAGCGATTATTAGTATATGCTAGATTAGATGGGTCTTAAATGGCATATACAAATTATAGGAGACTGTATTCTTGATTGAATTTGGCAAGTCTCCCCTAGGTGGCTTGTTGAATTCTGAGTTAGGAATTATTGTAAGATTGTAACTTTTTTAAGGTTTTGACACACAAACACATTGTATCCTTATTTGTTTGTGTTATTTCACTAAATTGTTATTGAATGTTTGCTTATGTTTGATATATGAATCTTTATTGTAGATCAAAATATCTAAAAACGCTTTATCTTTGATACTTGATAAAAACACTTTAACTAGCAAGAACTATAATGATTGGAAACGAAATGTAAATATCGTCCTATTATTTGAGAAACTAAAATTTGTGCTAACTACATCGTGCCCTCCTACGCCTACTTGTGAATCCACTAATGACCAAATCTAAACGTATGATCACTGGAATGATGCTAATGATTAGGCCCATTTCTATATCATGGCTAGAATGAATAGCGTGCTACAATCTCAACATGAAGATCATGAGACTACTAATCTGATCATGGATAATCTTGAGGACATGTTCGGAGGCCAAGCCTTGATGAAGCGACAAGGGGCTCTTCGGAAGCAAAACCGAGAACGCATATGAAGGAGCATATGATGTTAGTCATGGGCTATCTCGCTGAGGCTTAAACTTATAGAGTTGACATTAATGTTGAGTCACAGATGACTATGGTTGAGACTCTTTCTAAAGAGTTTATCTCGTTTAGAGCTTCGTATAACTTGAGCAATAGACAGGATGTGACTTTGACTGAGTTAATGAAACAATTGCAGGAGTTTGAAAACTTAATCAAGGAAGCTCCCACCAGTGGCAAGCAAACTTGGCAGTTGCATCTGGTTCCAATTTCAATTCTAGGATTGGAAAGAAACAAAAGGCCAAGAATGAGAGGTCCTATATTCTAGCAAAAGGAAAGGAACTTAAAGAAGCCAAAGTGTTTTTTCTATGGGAGGGTGGGGCAAATCAAGAAGAATTGCAAGGATTTCCAAGCTAAAGGTGGTAAGTGAGACTTGTTTAGTTAAAGAATCAAATGACACTTGAGTCATAGATTTTGTTGTGACTAATCATATTCGTGTTTCTCTACAAGGGTTCAAGGAAGCGAAAAGTCTGCTACAGTAGCACTTCATGTTACAGATGGGCGATGGATCCTTAGTGTTAGCTGAAGTAGTAGGAGACGTCCATCTTTATTTTTATAGTTACAGGGCTTTATTTTTGAGAGATTGTTTTTATGTTCCTAAACTTAAAAAGAATTTAATATCTGTTGCTTGTTTATTTAACTATTCTTATTCAGTTTTTTTTTAATAATGAAGTTGTGATTCGTAAAAACAAATCTTTTATTTATAGTGGATCGATGCAAAACAACGTATATTTTATCAAACCTAAGATAGACTCATTGCTGAACACTAAGATTAATGATAACTCTAAAAGACTTAAAACTTTTTAATGATAAGACTTATCTTTGGCATTTGTGATTAGGTCACATTAGCTTGAATATGATTCAAAGGTTAGTAAGGAATGGACCTTTAAGTCACTTAGAGGTGAAATCTATACCACAATGTGAATCTTGTTTAGAGGAAAAAATAACTAAAAGACCATTTGGATCTGACGGTAATTGAGCTGAAAGAGTTCTAGAACTTGTGCATAGTGATATTTGTGGTGCCATGAACATCAAGGCATGAGAAGGGTGTAAGTATTTTATCACTTTTATTGATAATCACACGAGATATAGGTATGTCTTCCTAATGCATCATAAGAGCAAAACTTTTGACAAGTTCAAAGAGTTTCGAACTGAAGCGAAGAAGCAATTAAATGAACCCATAAAGACAATTCGATCAGAGTACCTCTCCGATGAGTTCTTAGAACACTTGGTAAAGAATGGAATTTTATCTCATTTGACTGCGTCAACACTCTATAGTAGAATGGCGTGGCTGAGAGAAGAAATAGACATGGTTAGGTCCACGATGAGTTATTCGACATTGCCTTTATCTTTATAGGAATATGCACTACAAACCTTTTATTATCTCTTGAACAATGTGCCTTCAAAATTGATTCCTAAAACTCCTCACGACTTATGGATGGGTAGAAAGACATCTTTAAACAATATTCATATATGGGGATGTCCTACTCATCTCTTGGACAAGGAAGCAAATAAGTTGGAAGCACCTTCGGAGGTGTGCAAGTTTGTAAGATATCCAAAAGGGACAAAAGGTGGTTATTTTTATAACCTAAAAGAAAATGAAGTTGTGGTCTCTACGAATACGACTTTCCTTGAGGAAAGTTATATGAATGAGTTTAATCCTCGTAGTAGAGTGGTACTCGAGGAGATGGTGAGCGATTCGATCGCTTCGAGGTTTCCAATTGAAACCAATCCAACAGAAAAACCAGTTGAACAACAACCTAGGAAGCTTTGGCGTAGTGGGAGGATCGGACGTTAAACCCGAGAGGTATATGTTCAATAATGAAGCTTACTTAATTAAACCGGTTGAATATCACATGGATCCTTATACTTTCAAAGAGGCTAAGAGGATGTTGATTTAAAGCTCTAGATATACGCTATGAACACTAAGATGAAAACTATGAAGACTAATCAAGTCTGGGATCTTTGGACCTTCCTAAAGGGGTAAAACCCAGGGGGTGCAAGTGGGTCTTTAAGAGAAAGATAGGTGCAAATGGAAAATTTGAAACCTATAAGGCTAGACTGGTAGCAAAGGGTAACATGCAAAAAGAAAAAATCGATTATAAAGAAACCTTTTCACCAGTAGCCATGCTTAAGTCCACCTCATTCTGTTGTCCATTGTTGCCGCTCTTGATTACAAGATTTAGTAAATGGATGTAAAGACGCCTTTTTGAATAGCTATCTTGGTGAGATAATATATATGGTACAGCCAGATGGGTTTAAAGCTAAAGGTCAAGAGAATAAAAATTGTAAGCTACTGAAGTCTATTTATAAACTCAAGCAAGCTTCCCGTTCTTAGAACATAAGATTTGATTAAGTGATTAAGGCTTATGGGTTCAAATAAAACGTAGATAAACCATGTGTTTACAAATATTAAGGATGGGAAGGCGGTTTTTCTACTGCTCTATGTAGATGACATTCTGCTTGTTGGTAATGACATTGAGGCTTTGTCATTAGTCAAATTCTGGTTAACTAAGCAGTTTGATATGAAGGTCTCGGGTGAAGCTAATTATGTTCTAGGTATCCAAATCTTACGAGATAGGAAAAACAAAATGATAACTTTATCCCAAACATTCTTGAGAAGTATGCAATGTAGAATTTCAAGAAAGTTAAGCAACCATCTAGGTCTAGATTTACTCTTTCTAAAAGAGACGGCCTAGAGACCGATGATGAAAGAGAATACATAAAGAATATGACTTATGCTTCAGCAATAGGTAGTCTCATGTATGCCATGCTTTGCAAATGTCCTAACATATGCTATGTGGTAAGGATAGTGAGTTGATTTCAGTCGAATCCAAGATCAAACCATTGGATTACGATCAAGCATATATTTTAAGTACCTGAGAAGGACTAGATGTTATATGATAGTGTATTCTGTTGAGGATCTAACACCTCTTTGATACACTTATTTGGATTTTCAATCATATTTGGATTCAAGGAGATCGACTTCAGGATTTCTGTTTACTATGGGAGGAGGTGCTATTATTTGGAGAAGTGTCAAGCAAGATTACACTTTAGATTTAATGATGGAGATTGAGTATGTAATGATAGAGAAAATTTCATTAATAAAACCTAATATTTAATTGGGTTTAATTAATGAATTTACTTTTAAAAATGTGATTTTTGTAAAAATTGTAATTTTTGTACAAAATTACGATAAAATGTGAATGAACAGCGTTGATTTCAAATTTCACGGTGAATGTGATGCAATGTTGGATATGGTAAAATACAGATTTTATAAGTTAAATTATTCAAAAATTTATAAATAATACCCATAAAATGAATTTTATATCACGATTAATTATGAAATTGTGATATAAACGAATAAGTGTTAGGATGTAAAGAGAACATAGAGGTTGTCCAAACCCTAATCAGGGGTAAAATGGAGGCCGAAGCAGTATAAGAACACTACTAAATGAAAACGCAGATACAGAAAATGTCATGCTTGGCCTCCAAAAGTGAACAAAAAGTAAGTTAAATATTTTTATACAGTCTAAGGATAGGAAATACATTGATTTGACTATGGTAGTATAAGAAAATACTACGTGACAAAAAATTACACTGTGTAAATTTTGGGCCCCACAAAGTGGACACTTCTTGGTTTGCTAATAGGCCACATGCCATGAAAAGTGGCCCAATAACATATTGCCAGCTAGAGGTATACTCATGGGTTACCATGAGTCACCAAAAAGGGATAATAATGCATTTATGGCAAGTTATCACAAATTTTTCTTTCTTTCTTCTTCATCCAAGTTCGGCAGCCATAGTTAGAGCTTTCAAAAAAATTTCTCAACCTCACACTTTGCAAAAATAGCCCCAAAACAAGTTTTAGAAGCAAGCTCAAGGGTTTTCACAAGATTTAAGATAAAATTCTAAACTTTTTAACAAGATTTTAAGGGATTTTTCATGGGTAGAAGAAAAAATATTAACCCATGGTATTTTTGTATGAAAAGGACGCTTAAAAGAGAGTTCAAAGGTATTTTGAAGGTTAGAAACCAAAAGGGTTTAATTTTGGTAAGTTTTAGGTTTTAAAGTTTCAAAATTTTGTGAATTTTGTTTGGATTTTTGTTCTCTCAAACCCATGAGAGTTCTTGAGCTTATATTTGATGAAATTTCATGTATATGTGATGAATGGCATGGTTAAGTTGTAAAATTTTGGTTTATGGTGCAAAATGCTAGTTTTTGCAAAAAACGTTATTTTTGTAAATTTGAGGTTAAACTTTGCAAAAATAAGGTTTGAGCATGAGGATGATTTGATTTAGGCATGAAACGGTTTCTGTAGGGACAGATTTGTAATTTTAAAATAGATTTTTACAAAAACGTCCTAGGGACTAAATTGAAAGAAAAATTCATTTCTTGACATAATTAGAAAATGGCCAAAAACACCCCTGTAAAGTGAGAGTTTGGAAAAATTTAAAACACAAAAGTTATAGATCTCGACGAAACTGTTAGGCATCGCGAATGATTCGTCGAAAAACTCAACCGTTTGTGAGTTTTTAAATTTTCAAGAATTTTTAAAAGTGAAAAAGTGTTAAAATGGCAAAACATCATTTTCAAAATGATTGGAGGTATGGTACTTTAAGTAAAAATGTTTCTTATGAAAAATAGGAAATTTTGGTTCAAAGAGAAAAATTTTAGCCCCAGGGGCAAAATTGTCAAAATTTTTGATTTAAGGACTAAATTGTAAAGTTTTATAAAAAAAGGGGCATAAGTGTGAAATAAAGTGATACGAGCCACTAGGAAATTATTTTAAAGTAATAAGTGGCTATTTTTGTTAAAATAACGAATCGAGCTTAGATAGGTCAGTAGGCAATTGAGGGCAAAATCATCATTTTTGCCCGAATAACCCGAATCACTCCGAAAGGTCTTAAATAAGAAAAGAAAATGATTAGAAAGATTTTCACCCTTCGTAAGTAACGATAGGGTAGAATTAGATAGAAATAAGAAAACTAGTGTTTTCAGAGTTGTGTACAGTTATGCAACTCAACTAATTAAGAAACGAACGTTTTGTAACGAAACGTATTGGAATTGGCTAATAGTTTTGTTATTGGCCAACAGGATCCTAGGAGTCTAGGAGAAAAGAGACCGAAGTTGATTTTACAGTGATAAAAAATAAGTAAGTACCCTTCCCACCTACAGTATGAAATTGTAGGTGTAGAATGTGTGTATATGTACATCAGGGTATACATTACGATGTAAACTTGTATGTTTGCGATGAAATGAATACCTAGAGGTATAGAATCGATACCTGTGTGTATACGATTAGAATACCTGAGTGTATAACATGTTATGTATTGTTATGTACAACATATTGTATACCTGTGTGTAAAATGATGAATACATGTATGTATATAAAAAAGGTACTTGTGCGTACTATGCTATGCATACAAATTTATGTATTATGGATAACATGTGATTATCACTTCATGCATAGTATGACAACCATACTAAATGGATTGGTAAATATGTCACTAGAAATTAAGAAGAGTGTCGTACCGACTTCCGACTCAAGGGGAGTTTAAAGGATTAAATGTGATCACGGTGTTACGTAGACCTAAATGAAATTACACAATGGTACGAACACTTGGGCTCTAGTTAAAGATAAGAAATGATCAAGATAAGGAAAGTTTATAAGAAAGCATAATTGAATCATGCATTCATTTGAATGTCCATGTGGGATTTATAGGACTTATTAGGCGTTAGCTCATTAAGTGTTTCATGCTATAGGTATTCTGACAAGAAGGTCAGAATAAATCTTAATGATGAGTTGGCAGATGGGTGATGTATGCAGATTTGGTATGGAGTCTGCCACTGAATGTTTCCGCTGGGTATATTTTAAGTTGTTTTGGAAATGGAATTTTTGAACAGAAAAATGTTGCAAAAGTAGGAATAATTATGTAAATATAAGTGTGTGAAAGTATTTTGAAAGTTGCCAAAATTATTGTAAGTTAATTATTTATTTTAGTTTCAAAAAAAAATTCCTAAATTTTTGCCCCAAAGTAAGTAAGAAGGTAATAAAGAGTTTTATCATAGCCCGAAAAGATAGGTTGTGACAGAGTATGTGGCAGTTAGTGAAGCTTCGAAAGAAGCTGTATGGCTCCGTAAGTTCCTTAGAGATCTTGAGGTAGTTTTTAGCATGGATAAGCTGATAACGTTAGACTATGATAACACTACAGCTATAGCTAATGCTAAGGAATCAAGATTTCATAAGAAGAGTTAACATGTACATCGAAAGTATCATGTGATAAAGGACTTCATAGAGAATAGACATGTTGCAGTATGTAAGATCGCATCCGAGGATAATATAGCTGAACCTTTCACGAAGACATTATCAACGAGGGCTTTTGAGAAGGACTGAGTCCATAGAGATGTGTACCATGTCATATTCACTCACTTAAAGCAAGTGGGAGATTGTTAGACTATGTGCCTTAAGGATTAAATGATATAACAGCTTTTTTTAGAGACATTTACTTAATAAAAAAATTATTATTTATTTTCATGTATCAAATGTTGTCCTCTTTATGTTCATTTATGTTGAATATATGATAAGCAAATAAAAGTCTGACACTATCAGTCTAAACCTTTAATATAGTGCATATGATGTATAGATTATGCAAAAGACATAAATCTTAAAGATGATAGTCTAAATGATAAGGTCAGCAATCGAGGGAATAAAGTTAGGCACTTTATTCATGTTAAAATTGCTATGTCGTCTACATTTGTAACAAGAGATGATTTATCTTGGTCATCAAAGTTGGATTTCGTGAGTTGAAACAATTGTATATTATTATAGGTAATGATATATTGGATCAAGACTGAACATGAATTGATTTGATTAGTAATTCTGTTTCTTTAAATCAATTTACTTTAGACAATCATATGCATTGCATCTTAATTCTAAAATGAATCAATGGGCTCGTATTTTTTACTTGCGTCTTTTGATATACCAAATAGTGACATCCTAAATTATATGAAGATATGCATACCGATACGTTAGAAATATGACTCTTGATTGACATAGAGTCGTTATTCATAGATATGGAATCCATTGCTCATTTGTAGAGTTTATGATATTCTCTTATATACATTATTTTTTAATTGAAATTTGGAGCGCTTAGCCATTTAGATACATAGGTGTAACCGAATGGTATACTATTTATGAATAGTAATATTCCAATGGTGAGATAAACATAAGATAAAAATAATTAGGAAGCTAAAATGGAATTCATCCTTAAGTCGATTTTGAATATCCTATAAGGATGTGACACATTATGATATGTCATGCACAATAAACCTATTGGAGTTTCATAATTTTATATAGTTCAAAATTGCAGCTCAAAGTTTTTAGTGGAATAGTTTTAGAGTTGATAATTATAAAATATATGCGTCAGGGATATGTTATGTA
>CAMOHE010056432.1:0-18604 GCA_946598075.1 Artocarpus hirsutus | reverse complement strand
CCATGTCATATTCACTCACTTAAAGCAAGTGGGAGATTGTTAGACTATGTGCCTTAAGGATTAAATGATGTAACAACTTTTTTTAGAGACATTTACTTAATAAAAAATTTATTATTTATTTTCATGTATCAAATGTTGTCCTCTTTATGTTCATTTATGTTGAATATATGATAAGCAAATAAAAGTCTGATACTATCAGTCTAAACCTTTAATATAGTGCATATGATGGATAGATTATGCAAAAGACATAAATCTTAAAGATGACAATCTAAATGATAAGGTCCGCAATCGAGGGAATAAAGTTAGGCACTTTATTCATGTTAAAATTGCTATGTCGTCTACATTTATAACAAGAGATGATTTGTCTTGGTCATCAAAGTTGGATTTCGTGAGTTGAAACAATTGTATATTATTATAGGTAATGATATATTGGATCAGGATTGAACATGAATTGATTTGATTAATAATTCTGTTTCTTTAAATCAATTTACTTTAGACAATCATATGCATTGCATCTTAATTCTAAAATGAATCAAGGGGTTCGTATTTTTTACTTGCGTCTTTTGATGTATCAAATAGTGACATCCTAAATTATATGAAGATACGCATACCGATACGTTAGAAATATGACTCTTGATTGACATAGAGTCGTTATTCATAGATATGGAATCCATTGCTCATTTGTAGAGTTAATGATATTCTCTTATATGCATTATTTCTTAATTGAAATTTGGAGCACTTAGCCATTTAGATACATAGGTGTAACCGAATGGTATATTATTTATGAATAGTAAGTATTCCAATGGTGAGATAAACATAAGATAAAAATAATTAGGAAGCTAAAATGGAATTCATCCTTAAGCCGATTTTGAATATCCTATAAGGATGTGACACATTATGATATGTCATGCACAATAAACCTATTGGAGTTTCGTAATTTTATATAGTTCAAAATTGCAGCTCAAAGCTTTTAGTGGAATAGCTTTAGAGTTGATAATTATAAAATATATGCGTCAGGGATATGTTATGTATAATTATAGAAGCTTGATCTATACTTGTCTATCAGGTCCCCTTTGCTAGCTTATAATATTTCCTGAAATAATATGGCATTTTTTTTCTACAGATTAGTAACTTATTCTATTTATTAGATTGGCTAAAATTCTAAAGATTTAATTTAATAATTCATGTTGGTTTATTGGTTGAATTAATTTTTATAAATTAATTCAAAATAAACATGTTAAATTATTTAAATAGATTTTATTTGTATGTGATTGTCTAAATATGACTGTTTTAAGTAGATAATTTCATTATTGGGTTATTATTCAATTAAAATTGAGGCTCTACCAAAGATACCTAGGTCCAATAAAATAGAATTTATCCAATCAGCTTAAATAAGGTGAACTAATAAGTTTGAGAAGTACAAAAACACATATGGCAACTTGGTCATGATGCCATGGTCGACCGCATTACAAAGGCACGGTTGACTGTGCCCGGCTTTTCAGGAAAACATGTTTCACTTATTTTCAGCATGGATTTTGAGTTTAATTTAAATTTTGAGGCCAAATCTGATGAGGACTAGCTCCAATCTGACCAATGTGTCAACGAAATTATTTTCTATTGTTTTAGATATCATTAAAGAAATTTAGAAAGAGTATTATAGAGAGAGAAACTCTGAAACTCCCATAAAGCTATTGTTTAACATTTCGAATCTTAGCTTTTGGTTTTTTTAAGTGGTTGGAAAGAGAATTCACCTGAGGAAAAACTAAACGACGTGCGACCACTAGCATTCCGGTCGTGAAAAGAGAATAGCGAGGAAAACGAGTTGGTTGAGGCTCTTCTAGTGGTTTTCTCTCGCAGTAATTCCTATAGTTTTCTGATATGCTAAAAAGCTATGAAAAATATTTTATTAATTTATATACATACGATGTCTAACTTGTTTAGGAAAAACATTTTAATTAAAATTTTTTAAAATTTGCTACGTATTCGTTTTCCAAAAACAATAACATATGACAGCTTTACACTTTAACAACCAAAAGTTGTGGCTAACTGAAATTGTCAAACACACTATAGTCCTTTTATAGTTGGAACTATGAGTTTCAAGTAGGTTATCAAACATCCTCTAAGATTTTGCACATAAGATAGGAGTACATTGGTAATTATATCATGTAAAACTAAATCAAATTTAAAAATGATATAATTAAAAATTTTAGCTGATGAAATATAAACTAAAAAACTAAAAGAATTCCTTAAAACAAATAATTGCTTCATTTGGCAACGTTGTTCAAAATACTATATTTTAAAGCTCTCGTATGCTACAGTGAAAACAAAATTAAGCTACAGTGTAAAGCTTTCACATGTTACAAAAATTGGTTCCAACTAAATAGTTGTAATTGATTTTTCAAACCTACTCAATCTCTTCTTTTCGCTTTTATGAGACTATACCAGAGTAAGCTAACAGTTTAATTGTTCACAAAATAGTTCAATCCCATCAGTTGTGTAGTACTATGTTATTTATACTCAAAATCATAATTTAAGGAGTTTTCTTATTAATATTTCATAAATAAGGTGGCATAAATTTTACATTTTAACGTTTAATGGAACAATTGTTACATTTTAAAATATAAGAGGTATAATGTTACAAGAACTATATTAAAGGGGATTTTTTTTATAATTAATTTTTGAATTTAATCAAATAACTGTACAAATAATATATTATTAGTTAGTTATTTGGTCAAACATGACAGTAGAACTTGACTCCATATTTTAGCCTTTAAAATTTACTCCATGAGCAAGCTATTTGGCATTTTTTTTTAATTTTAAAAAAATTATATCATCATAAAGTGTTCTTAAATTGATAACGATCATTTAGGAATTTTTCGGCAATGGATTTTCAAAATTTAGACAAAATGTAGTAAGAGACTCAAACCTAAAATGATAATTAAAAGATACTAAATCACGTGGATGAGCATTTGCTCCTAAATTCTACCATCACAAGTTGATTTAAGAACACAATGCAACACTTAAATAAATTTAAGAGGTAATTTTTTTAAATTAAATTTAAAAATTTTAGGGAAGCTTGTTAATTTAAACTAATTTAAGGCACAATATCGCCAAAAACTCTTCTGTGTAGAATTTCTCAAAGGTACAAAGCACACATAAATAGATTTAAGAATTTTCCTCTAATTTTAAATTTTTAATAATATGTGCTTCGAATTTTCATTCATATCATTTGTTTCTCTTTAAATAAGAAGGATTTTTTTTTTCATTTTTACACCTTACATTTTGAGATTATTAAAACATTATACTTTTTGTTTTAAACTTAGCCCAATAAGTTAAAGGAAGACAAGCAAGAGAGATTAAATTAAGGGGAATCACATGGTAGATGTAGATTGGTTTACAATGTCATTGTTTATGACATTTGCCCAAGTCTTATGACATTTGCCCAAGTCCATGTCCATCACCCATGTATGTTGTGTGTATGTGATTTTCTTTCTTTGCACTTTTTTTTGAAATTACAATGGCTAAAATATCATTGATCACGATGACGAATCGTCAATTATAATACATGAAATGCACTTTGATATTTCCTCTAACCAATAGTACTTAGAATTATGAGTAAAAGCAAAATGGGCTAGTGAATAGGCTGCCTCATTTGCTAATTCGCGAAATAGAACAACAAGTACTACTTTCTAGCCTCGCTAACAAAGATAAAATATCATTCAACAATCGGACCGACAAGTGCTAATCGATCAGGATGATTAACATTCCTAACCATGAGTAAAGCATCACTTTCAATTTGTTGAACCTGAAGGCCGTTATGCAAAGCAAAATGGAGGTCCTCTCTAATTGCAATACACTTTACCATTAAAGGAGATAGGTGAACTACAACCCTTTTAGACATGGGGCCACGGTGGATGTCCGTGGTGGTTTTTTTCTTTTTGGTAGCTAGGTCGATGCCCACGGTGGGTCGCCTAGGTCGACGCCCATGGTGCTTTTATTTTCTTTTGGTCGCCAAGGTCGATGCCTACGGTGATTTTGGCAATGGTTTTCATATGATTTTTTCAGAAAGAATTTTCAATGGAAATTTTTAATTTTTTTCGGGATAATTCTTCATTTTTTGGGTAATTATTTCATTAAAAAAGGTTGTTGTTAAGTGTGTTGTTAGATCTATTTTTGTTTCTATTTAAATATGATTTTAGACCATCAATTTTAATCAAATGGCTTAAAAAAAGCCCATTAATAAAAAGAAGAATCTTATTAGCAAAACCTGAAAGACTCTTGTCATATATATATATATTATATATACTTTTGTAGAAAAAAAAAATAAATTCAGATTTATATTTCTCATTTCTTTCACGTTTTCCGCCTCTTTCTCACTCTCTCCACTCACTCACTCTCACCACTCACTCACTCACTCTCACCCTCTTCCCTCTCTCTCATCGTCGTTCCAGTCACCGCGTCACGATCGCCCGTCGCAGTCTTGCGGAGCAGATAGCTGTAGCCTGTCACCGTCTCGCGTCTCTCTCTCTCTCTCGCGGTGGGCGCTGGTCTACGTTTCCGTACAATATCGGGTCTCACTCTCTCTGTCTCCTTCAATCCACAGAATTCGCATTCAAAGGTAATCCCTCGACAATAATTTCTCACATCATCGCAGATTTTGTCTTTGTCTAATGGTTTTCTTTAGCACAGTTCAGTTTACTTGATGTTGTGAGTGATGTTTTTCTTGAAGGATTATTTTATTTTTCTGAAAATTGTTGGGGTCAATACTGTTGTTTTGAGCTTTTGTTGTTTCTGCCAACAGGCATTGCTCTGGAATCTTTAATTTGGTTTGCTTATCCTTGTAGGCGAGCGGGTTTGTGAATATTGTGTTTGATTTATTGATAAATTTTTAATTTTATGGGGAGTTGGTCATTTTGTATATTTAGGGAGATTTAGTGTTTTAGATTTTGAGCTTTGCTCTGCTTTCGATCCAGCAAGTGAGCAATGTTGGTTAAGGGCTTTTTACAAATTTATTGCTCCCGGGATTTGTTCTGCTTTTTTTTTCTTCTCAGCTGGATATGACTGAGATTGTTTGGTTCACGCTTTAATTATCTATTAATCCTTAATGTTTCTAGGGTCCTGAGAGGTCGATTTTACAAACGTTCAGATTTGGATTGTTTTCATCGTCCACAACCGAAGAATTCACAGTTCTGACGAAAATGGAAATCACGCACCATAAATCAGACACTATCTGATCATTCTTGGATAGCCAAAGGTAATCTCATACCTGAATTTCTTTTGTTGGTTATTTGATTTGATTGTGCTTTTGGTAAATTATTGGATCGGCAAGTTTTTTTCTTTCCACTACAGGTTGATGTTAGTAAACAAAGAAGAGATAGTGACATGCGGAGCCTTTAGTTGCTGAGTTTTTTTTTTTTCATAAGATTTCTAAGCAAGATGTTATTGCGAATCGATGTTTATCTCTCTTTGGATTTGACTTTGTTGTTGGATTCAAGTTTTTTTGAATCTCTGTTTATGTTTGAAGCTTGTGGAATTTTTTTCCCTTCCGTATTTTTGTTTTTATGCATTTTATGTTGTCCTTTTTTTTTTTTTTTTTTTTTGGTTTTGATGGTTTGTAGTAGCTGCCCTTGACGTTGTTGGTGCCGATAGTGTCCCACAATGTTGCAGGTAAACCAGAGACAATCCAGCGGCGGCAAGGATATTAATTATTTTTCTAAATGTTACTTAAAGGGTGTTTGGTGCTTTAATTTTAACCCATCAGTTATAACTGTGAACAGTGTAAAGCTCTCATTAGCTTTAGTGAGAAGCAAAAAGTTGCTACAGTTTTTAAACTTAAAATGTCAGTTAGAACCGAAGTTCCAAACAGAAGCTTAAGATACTTCCTAATTGATTCAGTTTGTTTTAGGATTTTTCAATTGTGTTTCAGATTTAAAAGTAATAGAATTTTGATGCGAGAAGGGAAATTACTGGTTTCAGTTTTGCAGTTGAATTTGATTTCGAGGAAATTACTGTTGCGAATGTTGATTCGGCATTGTTTTTCTTGTTGCGTTTTGTTCTTCACGCATTGGGTTTTTACCTAATGAAATGGGATTTTGGCTTTAAGACTCTAATGTTTGTGATTGGCTTTGATTTTAGGAAAAGTAAGCTTTGTTGACCATGGATTCGGAGGCTGCAAAAACCGCCCGGGAGTCTTTGGACCTGGCATTTCACATGTTGAATATACTTGAGACGGGGCTTGATCGCCTTACCCTTTCTGTGCTCATTGCGCTTTGTGATTTGGATCTTAACCCCGAGGCTTTGGCTGCTGTTGTCAAGGAACTCCGAAGAGAAACCTTGTCGTCGATGTCACCGGCTCCACCTCCATCATCTTCTTAGATCTGAACAGGTTTCTTCCTCTTCTGTTTTGTGATGTGTGCTCATTTTCTTTGTATCTACGACTTTCTGTTGTTGAAGTACTGTTGTCATATATTGATTGTTTATTGGATTTTATCGTCATATAGACAAGAAACATAATGTGCATAATGGGCACAAATTCTGTGTGGGAAGTTGCATTTGTTTGTGATGTACAATTACCTTTTCAGTCAACGTGGAAACATTAGGGTAATGGCAAGATGTCATAGGTATAGTGTAGTTTCTTGAAATACAATATATCCATTTGTATGATACATTGGATGAATTATACAGTCTTGTTTCATTTTTATTCTCTATGAGTAATGAATTTGCAATGCTTTCTACTTCTAGCTGTTCCAGTCGAGATATATTTCACACTCCGATGTCTACTCTGGTTTGACATTATTCTGCATAATAATTTCATGCTTTCTTACAATAAGTGGTAGGATCCAGGTTGGTTGGTTAGTCGTGGGTTAGCTTGTTAGTTGTTAGAATATATGGTTAGCAGTTAGAGCTTTTAGTATAAATAAGAGGTTTAGTGGACAGTGAGAAGGGGCCTGGTTTATGGGAATAAGTCTTGCTGATTCCAAGCTAGGGGAGAGTTGGACAGTCTCTCGGATACTATCCACATTAGAGTTTTCTTTGTAATCTTTCTATATCTTCATCAATAAAGTTTTGTTCTCTGTCCGATTTCCAAGTTTGTGTATAGAATCTTATCAATAAGACATGCAAAATGGATGTTATTTTCAATGCAATTCTTTTTTTTTTTTTGACAGCTTTTTAATGTAATTCTGTTTGTAATTTTTTTTTTTGAAAGATTATAAAATTCTCTTGGAATCCTTATTATCTACAGTTTAACATAAAAATTTTGAACGTTATTTTCAATTGTTTTCTTATAATCTAATTGTCTATTACATTAGACATAAACCAAGTGATTCTACATCATGAAGTTCTGAAAATTAGTCTAATGAACATTAAAAAAAAGTTGTTTAATAAAAAAATTCTCTTGAGATTTAGCGTATGTAGCCTTGTTTGAATGTAGACTGCTTGTGCCAGGCTATGACTGTTCGGATCATACAAACCTCGTAGACGTGGAACAGATAAAACACTTCTATTGGTGGCAGCAGGCACGTTTAGTGACAAGTTGGAGCCATTTGTAGCTAACATTCAAGGGATACAATCGTTCGCATTTTATTTAAGCATAAGTCGTGGAAGCTCGATGTTTTTATTTGTTTCTTCATTGCTGAGGGGGTGCAAATATGCTCATAATGTTGTAGCATCCGTAAAACTTGCCACCATGTTAGTAGGCTCTTTGTATGGCTGTGTTGGACGTAGAGAAAGCAAATATTTAGCAGAATGAAATAATTCAATATATGTGCTGGAAATTCTTGCTGTACATAAATAGATTCTCATTTTGTTAATTTAGTGATTCTGATATTTTCTTTGGATCCTGAAGGTAAAACTAAACATAAGCTTCATTAGTAACACTCTGAATTTGTTTGTGTCTATTGTTGCGAATTTTCTTGAATGTTCATGTTTTTGGGAGAAGGAAAACGGTTTTTGAATATTTTATGAATGTTGTTTGAAAGGGTCTTGTTGGAATCCTTCATGCTGTTAATTGGTTATGATATATGAGACATATTTTCCCCGTTTCTTTTCGGGGACTTCCCGTCTTCTCCTTCTTTTTGTGCCTTTTATTTTATTTATTTATTTGTTTTATATGATGGATGGAATCTACAGAAAATTATAAGCAAAATCATACTTAGATATATGGAGTTTAGGAGATTATCCACAGTGGAAACTTAAATAACCAGTTTAGTGTTCTACACAAAATTAAACCCCAAGACAAAAACAAATTGGAAGCATGTTGATAATAGAGGCCTTGGAGGGCAACAATGCTTTAAAATACTGGCAAAAACCTATAGAAGCTCCTCTTATTCTTATAAAGTTTTCTTAAACCTTTAAAAAAAAGAAAGAAAAAAGATGTGTCATCATTTCCTGGGAAGAGATTCAAAAGATTTTTGCCGAACCTTTAAGCTGTAGATTGGAATTTGGGACAAGTGTGGAAACATTTTCTTCCAATGTTGCTCTCATAGGTATTCTAATGAATAACATGGGCAGTTTAGGTCTCTCAAGTTGTTGAAAGAGAAATAGAGAAAAGTGAATAGAATTGTCAGTTGTGACAGAAATATCTGGACTGCGGTCAATACCGAACAATAGGGCTAAGGAACTTTTAATAGCAATGATCAACAGCTGTTTAGAACGGAACGATAACTGGCCGTGGTGCACTAGATTATTAGTTTGTAAGTGGGAACCCTAAGAAAGGGTACTTTCTTGATATCAAAGATATGGGAGAAAGCTTTTTTCTAACGAAACGGGGGGTTAAATGTGAGTTTGAGTCTAGCTGCCACATTTGACTTTTGAAAAAGAGAAGCATCCTCACATGACAATTATCAACCACTACGTTGTTCTTAGCATATAATTGGCCAAAACATTATGACCTGTGTCAATAGTATGTGAACATTATGAGCCTTTAGCAGCTCACCATCTACATTAACTAATCCATCAATAAGCGTACGTTCTTGCCACTTAATTAACCTTCATTGATTCACTTTTCCTTCTGTAAGCCACACCGAAAAGCCAACCACTCCCCCAAAAAAAAAAGAAAAAAACCCACTTTTTTGCTAAGGCTGTTCTTTGATCCATCAATCATGGTGGATAAGATCGAATTTAGGTGGGGTCGTGGCTCATTCAATTTGTAGCCAAGAAAGATCTTTTTATAGCAGAGGCAGTTTAAGGAGGGCTGAATAAAACATACACAGAGAATGGAGACCAAAGCCAAGATAACAATTGTCTCAACAAAAGCCATTAACCCGTCCTCCCCAACTTCTCCTCAGTGTAGAAACCTCAAACTCTCTCTTCTTGACCAAATTGTTCCCCCCCTTTACACATCTATTATCTTGTTCTACACCTCAAACAGTAACCGGAGCACCAATTTTTCTTTCAGAGATCATTCGGAGAAGTCCAATTCCTTGCAACAGTCACTGTCGAAAACTTTAGTACACTTCTACCCGTTTGCCGGTCGCTTAAACGACAATACCTGCGTCGAGTGTAGCGACGAGGGATCGTATTTTGTAGAAGCTAAAATCAATTGCCAGCTCTCTGACTTCCTTAAGAAACCTGACCCAAACTTACTTAGCCACCTTCTTCCCACTTGTGATCCTAAAGCTGCTGAGTTATTCAGAGATGTTGTTTTGCTTGTTCAACTGACGGTTTTCGAATGCGGAGGAATTGCTCTTTCTGTTTGCGCCTCTCACAAGATTTCAGATGCCTCATCTTTGTGTGAATTCATCAAGAGCTGGGCAGCCATAGCTCGTAATCACGATGAAGTTGTGCGTCCGGAATTCATCGGAGCATCTATGCTGCGACCCACAATGAATTCGTCAATCAAGGGCAGCTTGGAATCTCCAAGTGAGAGTTTCGTCACAAAGAGGTTTGTGTTTGATGTGTCAAAGCTAGCCAATCTCAAAGCCAAAATTGGCAGCGGAGTTCATCAACTTGTCCCCACAAACGTTGAACTAGTTTCCGCAATTTTCTTGAGATGTGCCATTCTTGCTTGTCAATCCACAACCGGGTGCTTTAAACCGTCATTGTTACACCAAACTATTAACCTGCGTAGGAGAATGGTGCCGCCAGTACCGGAAACTGCCATTGGAAATCTCATTTGGGGTTTCCCTGTGGTAGTCGAAGACGGAAGTGAGACGGAAGTTGGCTATATTTTGGCTAAGATGAGGAAAGGATTGATGGATTTTTGCAACGAGAAGGCAAATAGATTCAAAGGCGAAGACGGTTATTCGTTAATTTTCGAGTCCCTGAAGGCCGGAGAATCTCTTAAGGCTATGAATACGTATCTTTGTAGCAGTTGGTGCAAGTTTCCATTCTATGAAGTGGACTTTGGGTGGGGAAAGCCAACATGGATTACTAGTCCAATGTACGCCCTGAACGCAATTGCATTGATGGATACAAAAAGGGGTGAAGGAATTGAAGCTTGGGTGACCTTAGCAAAACAAGAGATGGCCATGTTTGAAAGCAACAAGGAGCTTCTCGCTTTTGCTTCCATCAACCCTGCTATCGTTGCAACTTAATGGAGGTCCCAAGTATAGCCAAGCATTGAAAATCCAGAGCCATTTTGTAACGGGGAACAATATTAGAAATATGAGGAATTTGAATTCTATAGTTATCTATTAAGATAGCTGTTATCTTTAGTCTTTAGTTTCAAATCTAGACTTAGATTTATCTGGCTGGATTATTTGGAATTTAGTTAAGATCTCTGTAGATCTATCATCTAAAAGTTTAGATCTCTATAAATACATAGTAGATGTAATTCTTATTCGGACTACTGATTAATGAATTAATGAATTTTCTCCTCCTATGTCCTCTAATTTTTCAATCAAGATTCTACTCTATTTCATAAAACTGAGCGTGAACGAAGGTTCAAAACCGTCAATTTTCTGTCAGTCCATTTTTGACTGGAAGTAGTCGGTTTTGGGAAATGCAAACAGAGAGCCGAGTTTTTGTAATAGATGTTTGGTTGGTTTTGGACTGATGGTGGTCGGGTTTATGACAGACGGATTTGGTCAGTTGTTGAATGCATTTGCAAGCAAACTACATGTACTAACCCAGCAGTGGAAGGGTAGTAACCTTGTCGGTTTTATTTATTTATCTATTTTTTTTTTGGGTTCAAATATGATGAATTAGAGAAGGCCTAAATTGATAACAATGATGTAATAGCTAAATGACAAACAACAAACAAATTAGAGCAATTTAGAAAACACTCTCTTGACATCAAACTGTCAAAATGAGTAATGTCTTTTCTAATGTACTTGTGGATATCTTCAAGTGATTTTAGGGTTCATTTGTGTCAAGGATCTTGGAGCATGTGCTCAACCAAGCTTCCATCTTACATGTTATAACATGTGTCAATTAAAAAAAAAAAAAAGCTCATGATTCAATTTAAGAAGCATCTAACATACATACATGCATGCCTAAATACATGCGTATATTTCATAAGATGCGGGCCTATTTTTTTTGAACAAGTTTAAGAGACATGGGCCTATTTTTTTTGAACAAGTTTAAGAGATAATCACCCAAAATGTCTACTTTGAAATATACGTACATACATATGTATGAATGCATGCATGCATCTATATCTGTTTCTTGCTTTCCCCGCTTGTGCATCTTGTCATAGCTTATATATGTTGTTCCTTTTTTTTTTTCCTCGTTGCAGTTTGTGCATTCAGTTTTTTCTTCCAGTGGTTTCCCTTTAAAATAATTTAAGGAGTTTATTTACCAAAAATATTTTAAAACATGCTATTTATTTTTTAATTTAAATAAATGTGATTTATTGTGATTTCTCTTCAGATATTTTTGTAAATAACCCACAAGTTTATTGCGTCGCCTAATTGTGGTATGGGTTGATCCATAAGCACCGAAGTTGAAATACAACAAAAGTTTTAGGCTGTGTTTGGTTCGTGGTTCGAATCACGGTTCGAATCATTTTGCTATAGTATTTTCTCTGACAAAAATTTAAATCTTCTTTTAAATTTTTTATTCAAATCTATGAACCAAACGGACTCTTAATATATTACAAATATAACAAAGTGAGACTTTGTAACACATAATTATCCGTAGATACATTTTTAATTGTTGCAATTGTATGTTGTTGCCTAAGGATTAAAGGATGTAATTTTTTGAGATGTTTAATCAATAAAGAATTATTATTTATGTCATATATGAATATTGTCCTCATTATGTTTATTTATGTTGAATATATGATAAGCAAACAAAGTTTAAGACTATTACTCTAAACCTTTGTGATCGTGTATATGATGGACATATTATGCAAAAGACATTAATGTTAAGGTGATAGTGTAAATATAAAATGTCATCAATCAAAGGAATAAAGTTGAGCGCTTTATTCATATTAAGATTATTATATTGTCTTACATCCTTAATGGGAGATGATTTATCTTGGTCGTCGGAGTGGAACTTTACGAGTAGAGACATTGGCGTATTGTCATTGGTGACGATATATTCGATTGAGACTAAAGATGAATTGATTTAGTTAATAATTCTGTTTGAATAAATCAATTTACTTTAGACAATCACATATGTTATGTCTTAATCTTGAAATAACTTATGAGCTTGTGCTCTTGACTTTTGTCTTTTGATGTGTCACAGGTTGACATATGAATTAAATCAAAGTACGCATAATGGTATGTTGGAGACATGACTCTTAAATGTCATAGACCCGTTATTCATAGATATGGAATCCATAGTGATAACTCTATCAAATAGAGTTATTTTATCATATTTTTATGTGCAAAATTAGCTTTGTTCTTGAGATTTTTAACTTATTTTAGTTTATTTTGTTTTATTTTAATTAGTTTTATTTAATTTTTAAATTATTTTTGTTTTATTTTGATTTAATTTTATTTAGTTCTTACGTAATTTCACTTTGTTTTAAATAAATCTCATATTTGAACTCAGTCATTGGATTAAGAGGATCTATGGCCGTAAAAAGAAAAAAATAAAAAAAAGAAAAATAATTTTTTTGAGTGTTTTTATTAGTGTAAGAGTATTATGAGTGTGGAAGGAGCGCCCACCAATCGTGACAAATTCAAGTTCTTTCTAAGCTCTCTCTTTGTAATATATTCATGTATATGTTAATATTTGTGTGGTTTGTTTTTATTATTATCTTCTAATTTTAATTTTGTTGGGATTGTAATCTAACTTTAATTATGAATGTTTTGCTTAGTTAATAATATTGTTGTGATTCTCATATTTATGTTGAGCATTTACACTGCACGTAATTCTTTTAATTAGCTAGTAACAAAAATCATAATAAAACCGAGAGGAGATTTATGATTTAAAAACATGTGTAGAATACTATAAATTGCATATAAGATAGAGATATACTGACATGCTTTGTGTGGTCACAAGAAAAATTATCACAGAACATAATGTACTTAGGCATAATTAATTCATATAGAGATATAATGCGCTTTTATGCTTAAGTATTTTTGGTATAATTCGTGAGAGAGCATCAAATATAGTAGGGAATTCGACCATTAATAGAGTATGAGGCAATCACAATAATATGTTTAATTGAATAAGATCAGATTAATTTTAGTGAAATCATAATTCCCAACATTTTTAGCATTTTTTTTATTTTCATATTTTAATTAAAGTTTCTCTTCAAAATTTATTTTCATTTTATTTTTAAATTTCACATTTTTTTCATTCAAATAATTCTAAGGTTAAATCAATCTCGGTAATCAATAAAAATTAATGCAATCCTCGTAAGAATGATACTTTTACTTATCACTTTATTACATGTGCTTGCGCATATAAAATTGCACAACACTTAGCTCTTTTATAGAGTTAATGATATCCTCTTATAAACAGTATCTTATAATTGAAAAATTGAAATGCTCAACTATTTAGATATATATCTGTAACTGAATGGTATATTATTTGTGTTGCTTATGAATAGTAAGTATTCTAATGGTGAGGTAATGAAGCATAAGATAAATATAATTGGAAAGCTCAAATGGAATTTATCCTTAAACCCATTATGTATATCATATGGAGATGTTACATACTATGATATGTCATAAACAATTAACTTATTGGAGTTTCATAATTCATATATAGTTTGAGAGGGTAACTCTAAGATTTTAGAAGAATAGCTTTAGAGTTGATAATTGTAAATTGAACGCGTTAGGGACATGTCATTTTATAATTATAAGAGGTTGATCTATATATATCCATCGGGTCTCTTGTGTTAGCTTACATTATTTCCTTAATAGTACTACATGTTTTTTCTACAATTAATAACTTATGTTAATTCTTTTTTTGGTCATTGATAACTTACGTATATTCTTAGATTGACTTAAATTTGGTTGATTGGATTTTAATAATTCATGTTTGTTTATTGGTTGAATTAATTTTATAAATTAATTCAAGATGAACATGTTGAATTATTTGAATTATATGTATTTTGGACTATCTGTATATGACTATTTTAATTAGATAACTTTTGTATTGTGTTATTTGATTAAAACTGAGACTCTATGAAAGATTCCTGGGTCAAATAGCGTGGGTAATAAACCAATCGATCAAAACTGATGAATTGGTGGATTGTGTAGCTTGTTTGGAGGGCTGACATTGTGTTAGCTACAGACAGCCGATCAACTGACCTTGGTGTAGGGTGGTTGACCGCCCTTGCTTGATGAGCAAAATGCATTTACACATTTTTGTTGCGGGATTTGATCCTAGGTAGAATTTCAAAGCCCTATCTGATAAGAATGAATGCCCTACTAACCACTATATATAGGACACATGTTCTTATAGTCATTTAAATCACTTGAGAAATTTAGAGAAAGTATCATAGTGAGAAAAACTCTGAAACTCTAATAGAATTATTGTTCAACATCAAGAACCTTAATTCTTAGTTTTCTCTTGTGGTTAGAGGAGATGTTACTAAAAGGAAGGCTGAACGATGTGTGCCCTTTCGCATTCTGATCATGAAAAAGAGAATAACAAAGAAGACCATTTGGTTGAAAATTTTGTTTAGCCAGAAGTGAGGTTTTTGGTCTACAAAAGGTATGAAGATCTTAGACTAATTTATGATATATAACTTGTCTAACTTATTTTATGGGAAAAATTTTTATTTAAAAATTTTAAAATTCCCCCACATATTCATTTTTTTACAATTTATAGCATAAAATTAAATTTAATAGGAAAAACTTTACAATTTTTCGATCAACACTTGATTTTAATGTTTGAAATTATCAACTTTAACTTAACACATGGTATAAATTGTGCAATAAATTTGCACCTTGATGCTTCCTTTAGTGAGAGGCAATAATTAGGCCATGTGCCATGAATTGTTGCCTTTGATTGATCTTTGCCACACCTAAAAGAACTCTCTTATTGAAGTGTAAATATTAATTATATAATATATGCAGAAAGATATGGAAAGGAAAGGTGTCTATTTTTGAAATAGGGATTCTTCCTTTCAAATAATAATAATAGTAATAATAATAATAATAATAATAATAATAAGGATTCCCAAAGTGCTCAAACGATCAAAAGTACTTCCAAAAAAACATAGATTATATACATATTTATTTTTAATTACCTTCATAGTTATTTCAAAAATATTTAAAGAGAGGATATAAGATCAACCATGACCCTAATAAGCTTCTTGTTATAGATGAGTAATAACTGGCAAAAGAAACTGGAAATTAAAATGATAATTTAAATTAAAAGAGAAATAATACAGGTACTTCCTCACTAGTTAGGCGTAAGCATTAACAGTGAGATATACTTGCAACACTAGTACTTAACTCACATTCTAATGTGGTAAGGTGGTATATAAGCAAAAGATCTACTAGGGGTGTGTTGGTGGTGCATCCAAATGCATATGTCGAACAACTACTCGGCACAGGCCACCAAGCACTCTGCCGCAACAAGGTCACTCCACAAAAGCGCTTCAACCACCTAGCTGAGAAAACCACATTGACCAGCTAGCTAAATGGACGGACAAATATGTGTCCTCTAACCTACTCAGATTTCGATCCGAGGAGAATCAACCTTAGCGAATGCACATCAACTAACTACGGGGACACAATACTATGCCATCGTGTGGCATTATCTTAACCTTTCAATGGGGAATTTCCCACTTATAAGGATGGCGACACTTATCATCTTGCCTCAGGAATTGTATAACCGTACACTTGGGCCATGGGTAAAACCTAGTCCAAACCAAACTCTATAAATAAAAGCATCAACTCCACCTTAAAGGTAATAGACTTTTTCTTGCTCATACTCTTCCTCTCCTCTTATTCACCCTAAACAACAAGTTGACTTGAGTGTGAGTGCTCTTAGCAAAGACCACACCAATATCCCCTTACTTTGAGACATTCTCTCCTTTTGTTGGTTTAAGAGAATTAAATGAATCCCAGGCAGGGCAACACGTTTGACCACCATACGTAGCCGTACACAGTATTGAGCGATCTAAAGACATCAACATTTTGGCGCTAGAAAGGGGGTTTGAACCTCTGCCTTTCAAGCAACCTCACCCTTTCCTCTAACTTTATGTTTGGGAGATAGGACCAAGATGACCAAGATTCACCCCAAAGGCAAGACAAGTCACTTCAATGTCCTAGCAAGGGCAACACGGCTAAGGCCAAGGATAGGTTGCCTAGCTCTAAGCTGCCAATGTGGTAGAGCAACCTAATTAGGACATACATAATAAAATGTAGGTGCTGATTGAGGTAGTGTGGTAACTAACCCAATAATTTGCAATGTAATAGGATTCCTAAGTTGTTTAGGCTTCAATGGCTCAAGAATGTCTGATTAATGCCCACACAGACTAAGAAAGTGGCCAACATAGTGTGGCAGAGACTGAACACTAGCATGCTACGTCTTAGGTCGACAAGATGGATCTTAGTGTAGTGAAGATGATGATCATGTAGTCCATAGGCGAAATTGATGTGCGTCCTTCAATCACGAGGGGCATGATTAGCCTAAGGACAAGTGAGTGTTCTTCTATGATGGATCCTAATTCTCTAATTTGTACCGAGTAGAAGAGCATAAAGATACAAATAGTTGAAACCATTAGCATATTCATAGTAAAATTGATTTCTTGATGAATCATCGCTATGGAATATATGTTTCAGATTTAACCAATCCACCTTTCATGGCAGCAATCATAAGACTCTAATATTGAACAAGTTTGAGGTGCCATAATTGCCTACGTATAATGGGACCACCGATGCCAACGAGCATTAAGAGACTTATTGCGGCTATATGTTCTTGCAAAATAATAGCGATACGGCTATGTGTAAAGCCTTTGGCCTTACATTGATGGGGCATGCTTGATAGTGGTTTTGGCGCCTGGAACCAGGGATTATAGGCTCATTCCAACAATTGTTTGACACCTTCTCTATGGCTTTCATAACTTTGAAATCGAGGAAGAACCAGATCACCCACATGTATGCTAGCAACCAAAAGGAGAATGAGTCTATTTCGGACTTTTTCACTTGATTTACTTGAGTAGCTTTGAAGATGAAAATTTGTGAAGATGGGACTATTAGACTAGGTACCCTAAAGATTAAATGATGTAATAGTTTTTTGAGACATTTAATCAATAAAGAGTTCATTATTTTAAGATATCAAAATATGTCCTCTTTATGTTCAATTATGTTAAATGTGTGATAAGAAACAAAAGTTTGAGACTGTCAATTTAAACCTTTAAAATCGTGTATATGATGGACAAATTATGTTGAAGATTTGAATTCTAAGGTGATAATCTAAACATAAAAGATCCGCAATTGAGAGAATAATGTTGGGGTACTTTACTCATGTTAAGATTGTTTTGTCATCTATATCCCTAACGTGAGATGACTTGTCTTGGCCATCGGAGTGGGACTCTACGAGTAGAGACATTAATTTATTATCATTGGTGACAATATATAAGATCAGGACTAAAGATGAATTGATTTGATTAATAATTCCGTTTGAATAAGTCAATTTACTTTAGACATCATGAAATGAATTTCATGTTACTTTGTAATCCTAAAATGAGTACGTACTCTTTGATTTGTGTCTTTTGATGTACTAAATCGTACGAAGGTACGCACACATGTTGGTATGTTGAAGACATCACTCTTGATTGGCGTAGAATCGTTATTCATAGATATAGAATCAATAACTCTTTTATAGAATTAGTGATATTCTCTTATAGGCATTATTTAGTCGTTGGAAACTGGAGCACTTAATCATTTGGATGTATATGTATAATTGAATGATCTACAATTTGTCTTGGTTATGAATAATGTAATCAAATGGTGAGATACTGGAACATAAGATAAATATAATCGAGAGGTCAAACGAAATTTATCCTCAAGTCGATTATAAATGAAGTAGTTACAAAAGTTTGAAAATCTAATCAAGGATGGACCTGGTAGTGGTAAGGCAAACATGGCGGTTGCATTTGGTTCCAACTGCAACTCTAAGAATGGAAAGAAGCAAAAGGCCAAGAATGAGAAACCTTCTATTCCCCCAAGTAAGGGCAAGAAATAGAAGAAGAAGAAGAAGAAGAAGAAGAAGAAGAAGAAGAAGAAGAAAAGGAACCCAAAAAAGC